>JADKLZ010001483.1:24822735-24835754 GCA_021533235.1 Biomphalaria straminea
AAATAAATATATTCCTCTTCCTAAAATTAATTTGTCTAAGACTGCATTCCACTAATGTTGCTGTTATGCGATCATAAAATAACAGAACGCCTTACTGAACTAAGAGTCTAGCGAAGGTCGAAGGCATCCAAATATTATCTTTATCTGTAGAGAAATTCCAGAGATCTTTCCAGACACATACATCATAACAACATTAGCCAATCAAAATATATGACGTTTTCTCCCCCCCCCCCCTCCTTTTTTCTCCAGACCTTCTACCTCCCCTCTCCCCCTCTCTCACTCTAGTTTTTTTTTCTCTCTCATGTTAGACTACAGTAAGTATTTCTCATCTTCTGGTGTCGCTTGGGCGCCGTTATTTGGCATTCATGGCTTTTGTCTTGTGGATTTTTCTGAAGATGGAGTGATGGCTGGACCCTGGGGCTCACACTTGAAAACAGTTGGCTTTATTCGCGCCTCGTTTTCAGAACGAGGCTAGAACATCTTGCTAAGAGTTTCAAAGCAGAAGAGCATGCAGACTAGTCCTGTATCATTTGCGTTGCTAGGGCACTGGCGGATCCAGGGGGGGGGGGGGGGGGAGGGCCCCCCCCCCCCCCCTCCGCCCCCCCCCCCAAAAAAAAAAGGGGGGGGGACGAATTTTAGTGTAGAATTCACACAATTGGTATTTGAATTTATTACTTATGTTATTAATATATACTAATTATTTATATTTCTACCTATTTTTAGATTATTTCCCCCCTCCCCTCTAGTATGTTTGCCGATATGGTGGGGTCGGGAGGGGGCTGTGGATCCAATTCCGCCCCCCCCCCTAAACTTTCGAGTGGAGAGGCGGTCCGATTTCGTGGGTGCGGACGAATTTTAGTATAGAATTCACACAATTGGTATACGAATTTATTACATATGTTAATAATATATATTAATTATTTATATTTACACCTTTTTAGATTATTTCGCCCCCCCCCCCTTCTAGTAGGTTGGCCGATTCGGTAGATGGGTAGGTGGCGATGGCATCTATTCCGCCCCCCAACATAAACTTTCTAGTGGGGGGGGGTCCAATTTATTTGTAGAAATCACAGCTTGTTAATAATAATAAATTAATATCTATATGACTAAAACTTGTTATGATATTTTAAACGATCTTTTTATTATTACGTTCCCCTGTTGGCCCGTTGGGGGGGGGGGGCGAATACCTCTACTGCCCTTCCCATCTAAACCTTTTGAGGGGAGGGCGATCCTACTTTAATGGATAAATCATAGATTGTGAACAAAATTAGTCGAATTAATTTATACATTTTATATTATGTCAATCCCCTTCAGGTATTTTGGTCGATTCAGTGGGGTAAGGAGGGGGGCGATTGCATGTACTGCCCTCCGAGTGGGAGGGAGGCGGTCCTATTTTTATGGAGAAATCATAGTATGTGAACAAAATTAGTTGAATATCTACAGGACCGGTCATAGCAAGTTCGGGGCCCTATGCGAAACTGATTGCGCGGGGCCTAGTCTGTATGGGAATAAGGAGAATAATTGTATAAGAAAAAATATCCGACTAAGTTAAAAATTGAGATCTGTACTTTACGAAGCTTGTAACTAATGGTGTATTTATATGCCAGTGACTATACAAGTAAATAAAGTATTGAGAATACCGATTTAGGTAAAAAAAAAACTTGCCCGATTATTACATTTTATTTCATGAAATGCTTTTTTTTCTTTAATCGCTCGTAGGATTGACCTTTTTAGCAATGAATGGCATCCACAAATGATTATTTTGTCTATTTTTCTGGAGATTTTAAACAGTTTTCAGGAGATTGGAATTTTTCGTGTATATTTTGTAATTTAATATTTACACATTGAATTAGAGCGGGGCCTATGAAAGCGCGGGGCCCACTGCAACCGCATAGGTTGCAGTGGCCTAAGACCGGCCCTGAATATCTATATAATATAAACTACATGCTCCTATATATATGTGTGTGTGAACCCAATGTATATTATGTGGCACCACACTCTAATCTCAAATTTTATGATTAGTAAATATAAAATGAAAAAAAAAAAAAGTTGTACAAGGTGGGAGAGGCGATTCAAGCAATTACCTTCCCACATTAGACAAACCAATACTTGTTCTTTTTTATTATAGTTAAGAAATTACAAAATATTGTAACGAACTTCACTTCTCAGGCCTTCTGCAAACACTGCTTAACAAAAACACAACACATCTAACTCAAGAACTTAACGACAAGAGCTTCAATAACACAGTGGCGGTTTAATTACAAACACATCAACACAGCCAATACGACACAATTGGCGCCACTAGCTACAAATGCTTAAACACAATGGAACTTAACTAAAACAACAGTCTCTCTATCGCGTATATGCTACATTTTCAAAGCCTGTTCATAACACCACAGTTCTAACTGCACGCTTGCTATCTGCAGGACTCTGTCTAACTGTCCAACACACACTGTTCTAGTCCGTCCAAGCTCTCGGCTCACATGCGCACAGCACAGGTCACACTAGGGACAGTCTTTGGTTGACCTGTGACCCGCCTTCGTCTGTGCGTGTCAGTGGGTCTCACACATACACACATTCAGTTCGCCACTGGAGATGTAACAATATAAAAAGACTGTCACTAATATAATTTATATATGCTATAAGCTAAATTCTTTTATCGATACGTCCCACAACTATTCTTTAATGAGCTTTCTGTCAGCTTGCCTCAACATGACTGTTTTTTTTTTTTCCACGAAGGTTAAAAGCACTGCTTTTTTATTATCGTATATATACATGATGTACGCACGTTTATGCATATGGTTAGGGTTTACTGGGCGTTAGGGTTAGGGTTTGGAAAAAAAATCGCCCCCCCCCACTCCAAAGTTCTGGATTCGCTATTGAGCTCGGGTGGGGGGATGGGAGGTCCTGAATCCTAAGTCACCCCGGGCCCCCACTTGCGGGATCCTCAAAATGAATGGCCTATTATTTTTTTTACATTAAATAAAAAAAAATAAGCCACTGCCATGTAATCGTTCTATTCTAGTAGACTCAAAAATACTAGACAGCTTTAATAGAGACGATGTTTTAGATGTCTCTGCTGCACAGAAAGCACGACGTGGGTGTGATATGAATCGACATTTGTCACTTGTGCATTATCTCGCCCAATAACAACGGTATTATTCATTAAAAAGGGTTTTAATGATAATTTCTTGTTACTTTTAATTATACACTCTACTACTTGGAGTTTAGACTTATATATTTACTAAGTACATTATCTCGTGTCACGAAGTCGAATGTCAAACTGAAGGGGCCCATAAAATGGCCGAGCCCCTGGGCCCCGAAATCCCTAGCTACGCTGCTGTCCAGCACACCTCCTGATGGAAACAAAAGTGTGTATATAGAGTGGATGATCCATTGTTTGTATTACTGTTTATC
This sequence comes from Biomphalaria straminea, assembly GCA_021533235.1. NCBI lineage: Eukaryota > Metazoa > Mollusca > Gastropoda > Planorbidae > Biomphalaria > Biomphalaria straminea. The sequence goes on from JADKLZ010001483.1 coordinate 24,826,153, forward strand.
TGACCTACTGACTGTCCCTTTCATATTTCGGGACTTTCTATCCATCCTCTGTAAAACGTGTAGGTAGCAAACAGGATTCGAACCCACTCAACGAAAGAAACTGTGCCAACTATCAAATAAACAAATTACTCATTATGTCCTGGCGTTTTGTGAACTGCACAAAAATTTATCAATAAATAACTAGACTGTTTTTAATTATGTATTAATTTGTAAACTGTTATCAAGACTCATATATCATCGCCGTCGATTGTATTTGCGTTGGCGATGTTAGCCCATGGTAACTTCTTTTCTCTTTCTGTATGTCTGTCTTGTAAATATCTTCTACACGTTCTTTTGTCCATTTCCCATTCTCGGATCAAGTTGAAATAGTTCACAATTACTCTTACTCTTCGTCAAAAATGATACATAAATAAATTTTAAAAAAAATTATCTAATTAACTAATCAGTTATGATATTTAATTAATTTTGTTTTAAAAAGAAAAGGTAGATAAATCTTGCAATATTGCCGCGATTTTGCTCCTGGTTCTTTCCCCAAGAAATCATCTCATCTCAGCCTGTGGTCCCTACTGGGGCATAGGCCACCAACCAGCTTTCTCCAGGCATCTCGGTTCTGGGCGAGTCTCTCCAACTGTCCCCATGTCTTGCCCATCTGCTTGGCTTCTGTTTCCAGATCGCGGCGCCATGTGTTCCTGGGCCGTCCTCTATTCCTCTTTCCTTGGGGGTTCCAGGTTAGGCTTGCCTTGTTATGTTGGATGCTGGCTTGCGCAGGGTGTGACCTATCCGTCTCCAGCGTCTCTGAAGTATTTCTATTTCAATGGGCTGCTGTTTTGTTCTTTGCCACAGTTCTTCATTCGAGATCTTGTCTGGCCAGCGTTTCCCTAAGAAAAGCTTTGTATTTATAAGTATTTGTTCTTTCATTTTGCTTGTTCTAAGTGTGGAAAGTTCGAAGTTGCTTTTACCTACATAAAGTTTATACCCTTGCTTTAATACTTACAAATTATTCTCAGAATCCGCAATCGATAAACGGTATTCAATAGGGCATTGTCTCCTTACTATGATATTCATAACTATGACTCTCTTACATTAAAGTATTCAATCAGTGGGGCGTGGGGGTTAAGCTGGATATTTAGAGTGTACATATTACTACAGTAATTTAAGAAATAGTAACATCTTATTAACGTAGAAAAGGGGACATGTTTTTCGGAAATAGTAACCTTATGTGTGGGCGACATCGTTCCGACCACAGCAAATGCCCAGGCATTCATCTCATTTCCATGAGATGATCCATAGTCGCTTCGCGACTGACGGCGGCCATAGAACCTCCTTTTCCATTGGATGATCAATGTAGAAATTATTCTTATAATTCTTAATAATACAAATGTAATTTAAAACTGATTTATTATAACTTGTAATTTATTAACTGACCATTATGGACCATTATTTTTTTGTTAAATTCGAATACTTAATTCGAGGTGCCTCGAAGTCAAGCTCCCCGGGCCCCCAAATAATGTCAAATTCCTGGCTAAGCCACTGCTGGCAGCATTTTCTTTGTAAACTCCTACACAATGTCATCAGCCATTGCCAAACTTCTCTCTATTCCCGTCTTATTGTCTGACACATTTATCAGTCTGATTCATATATGTCTTTATCTAGGGCGCCTACTTCTTTTACTGTTTGACTTTCCAGTTCCAAAGATCCATAATGTGCTTATTTATGTATAGAAGAGCGACTTTTCTGTTCAATATCATACAGTGTCGTCTGCTTCCAACGTAAGAGACTTCTGCTGATTGCAGGCGGTACTCGGTTTCCTCCCTTTGATTGTTTATTATCTCCCGGCAACGAGACTCATAAAACCTGCGCGCCCCGTTACCCACTGTAATTGAAAACAAAACAAAACAACAACAGGAAGAACAAAAACAAAAAAAAAAAGCCATTTTTATCCTGAGATGTTCGTGCTATACTGTCATTGTACTTGTTCCAGTAAGAGAAGAGTCTAGGTTGTTTTTTTTCCACTGTGGACATGAATGTTTAACAAATGTGCAGTGTATTTTTTTTTCTTTGAAAGTCTTGGTTTAAGTGTCCAATAAGTTGTGTTTTTTAAGGGTTGAAACAAAATATCATGTTATAATTAGACGATCCCATTTATTTTTTTTTCTTTGTGGTTTCATTTCTTCATCTTATAAGAAAAATGTTAGAGAGAAACTAGAACAATGGAGTATTATTGTTACTATGTTCCTACGTCCGCAACGCTAGAAATAATTGTTTCGTTGCCTAACTTTGGCTTTACGTTTTTTAACACCCAAATTTTTTAATGAGTGGAGGACCGAGTAGGAGTTTTGTGGGGTCCCCCGCAAGACGCGTAGCTAGGAATTTTCATCGTTGGGGGGGCTCGGGGTCTTGACCTCTTTGTGGGCCCCTGCCTTTTGCGTAATATTTAGTATTTAATGTAAAAAACACTCATTTGGGGCCCCCCTTAAGTGAGGTCTTCGGGGATTTTCAAATTGTCCCCCCTTCTCCTCCCACCCTAGGTACGCCACTGGCCCAAGCCATCTTCAAACTTCAATGTTTTAAATGAGAAGCTGACGCCAAAAATGTAAAAAAATGTTTGTTAACTCTTTCTCTCCTAACTGACGATACCAACGTTGAATCCACCAGAAGGTGGTAAATAATTACGGAGATAAAGAGTTAATTGAGACTAAATCGTATTGTTGTTTTGCAGTGAGTACCGTCAGGACTCATGAGAGCTACAATGACTGGAACTATCTGCAGGCCAGAAATGGGTTTATGTGTTCATGTGACATATCGCACTCATTATTAATCTTCGAAATCGAAAAAACAAAAATTTATTTATTTATTTGCGTACAATGAGCAGTAAACATTTTCAGGAAATAAGTAAATTCGTTATGACCGATATAAAGGCCCTTTGCAAAAAAAAAATGCAAAGAAATATAAACATTTACAGTCCTACGAGAATGAAAAGTAGTTAAAAATATTCGAACCTAATCCATTCACTAGGTCGCCAGTGTAATCTCGCGACGATCTTCGGTGATATGGAAAATCTAAGAAGTCTAATCCGTTCGATCTACGAAAAGGTCATAGGTTACGATTGTATCGGGCAGAGACAAGAACAGATAACACAGACCACACGCTGCCAACGTCTGATTTCTCACATTCTTTGATTTCATTGGATGAATGTTTGAGCAGATACAAGTGCTCATTCTTCCCTTGTGACATTAGAGAATGGAATGGGTTGCTTGAATCAGCCAGGAAAGACAACGACTTAGCAGAGTTTAAGTCATTGATTAACATGCATGAATGAATTGACACATGAAATGTTTAGGACCTAATTATCTTCTTTTTTTGATGTAAAGTCTGTAGAATATTTCATTTATTATGATAAAATTTGGAGAGGTGCAATAGTATCAGTAAGGATGTAATGATTATTTCACATATTCTCTGTTGTAACACAAGTAATAGTAACGATTTAATATCCTTGTTGCGCTTTCGTCAAATCTCATTTGTGGACTGTGAGAGGGAGGGGGGATTTTTAACAAGAAAAATATTAAAAAAACAAACAAAAAGTGCAATACCTCTTTACATATGGTATAGAGCGATTATTTTGGTATTAAATATTAATGAATGCTATATTTTTTAAAATAATGGAGCATTTGTTACCTCCCTCCCCTCCCCTTGAGAATGAATCTTGGTTCCGCGATTCTTTCTTGTGGGTAGGAGGGAGTGAAATGGACAGGGTCAAAATTTTCCAATATTTTTTGCTAATGTAACATTCGTAATGTATTAAAAGTAAAACAATCGATGTATAATTTACATAAGAAATGTATTGCCTTTTTTTTTAAAATATTTTTAACTTTTTTGTTGTTATTTTTCAGTCTTGGAAAAAAAATCTGCATATGAAAGGATAATTTGGTTTAAAAAAATGTTAATTATCGTCTTGTTAAGATTATCACTGACCTATTTTTGTTTATTACATGCATCAGATGTTTCTCTAGAATGGAAGAATTAAACATGTTGTCCAAGTCTGCCGCAGGGCGATTGGAGATGGCAGCGGGCAGGGTTTGAGCCTGATAGCATCAAGACGACAGCCCAGAAAGCAAACCACACAATTAGGCTGACACTTAGATGAATTTTTCAAGATGGAAATTCTTCTTCTCCTAACAATTGAAGAATGTCCATAGGGACGCAGACAATTTATTTTGTTGTTGTTGTTTTTGTGTCCTAACATAGATGCTATTTCATTGATTGGCCTTTTTTTCTATATATTGCTCCTTCTGTCTCGGAAGACAATGAATGCGCCCAGATGAGTCACTGGTTTTGGTTACGTCTTGAGATGGGGCAGAATCTGGAATGACTGATCAAGCCGATTCTGGAGCGGCAGAGTTTGACACAGTTCGTGCATGTATAGGCATCTGTTCTAAGGCTAGCTGACAGGGCAGCTTTCTTTTTCTTTATCTTGGCTGACGCAGCTTCGTTTCTTTTGGACTCGGCGAAGTTCGTACCAACACGTACAGTCTGTCTCCTTGTTATCCGGTCTTTGCCTTCTTTTCTGATCTTTCAATATACAATCCATACATACTTCTCAAATTTACATTGCTCCACACACACACACACAAACATATACACCTACACATGTGATGTTGAAACACACAAGCGCAGTGACACATACACACACTATCTACTTTCGAAATGTAATCACCCCCCAGACGATCTCAATTATCACTATAGACTTAGAATGTTTTTTACTTATTTTTTTTAGCAGAAGAAGGCTCGCATCTTTAAGGTGTTCCTGAGAAGGCAGTGTAGAAAAAGAAGCGTTCTTCATTAATCATCTTCCTCACTCTTTTTTTGTCTAACATGTATAATGTAATGAAGGGAGACTATTGAACATCTAGCTATGAACAAGCAAAATACAAACATTCTTTAAAAAAAAAAAAACACACATTACTAAAGAGGAATAACTCCGTCCTTAAACACTATAACTACCAATAATGTATAAGTTATTTCCCATATTCGATAGAGCATAAAATAATTAATTACCAATAATTAAAGACTGGATTCATGACTAGAGTATTTTGTTTATTGGTTCATGTTTTATTGGGTAAAATAATTTTTTTTTCAAAGTATTACCCAAATCAGACAATACGTGAGGGAGAAATGGCTTTGACATTTATTTAAGGGGACTAAACCCAACAAATTTAGCCATATTTTGAAATGCTAAAGTATTAGTTTCCCAAAATAATGAATTACTTTTCTTGTCTGGCCTTCGTCAATGAATAAATGCACGATAACTTGTACACATTTTCTAAAAGACAGACAGACACCAAATACAGAAACAAACAAAAAATAACATCATTTAAAGAACAAATAAACCGTTACTATGAAACTGCAAACACCCATCAGACCATAGACTTGGACCCTTCTAGTCAAATATTATCTCTGCAAACCAACTTAAATGTCAAGAGATGTCGAGAGCCAATGAGCTTCTCTGAAGTTTTCATAAGGATCCAATACCTAGTGCTGAAATCCAATGATACACCTAGATATAGAAGCGCCCTTCAATTCAGCTCTGTATTTTTATCACCAATCATAAAAGTTCAAAAAGAATAGTTTAGGAAAATATATATTATATGGATTCAATGTACAAAGGAAACTAATCAATGGCTCTATTGGGGATATTGGATTAGGATAAAACAACACAGGCCAGAGAGACAATCAATAGAACTTCTAGATTGGTACGCTTTCTTTGAGAGGACTTCTTTTTTAAATTTTATTATTGCAAAAAGAAAACGCATAAACAGACAGACAGACAGACAGACACACACATACAAACAATCATTGGGGAAAAAAATTATTGATATTTTCCAGGTCCAGATCTTCAGTGTAAGAAATGTGTATATGTCAAGGTAGTGTGAGGGTGCGAGTATCTGATCCAGGTCTACACTGTGACAAGAATAAAGCTGTCTGTGTTAGCCGTATGAGTGTCCAGGTCTACACTGTGACAAGAATTAAGTTGTCTGTGTTAGCCGTATGAGTGTCCAGGTCTACACTGTGACAAGAATTAAGCTGTCTGTGTTAGCCGTATGAGTGTCCAGGTGCGAGGGCACACTGCTGTTGAGACCACGATAAAAAGAAACATAGAAATCGATGAGGCTCCATCTAGACAAGATGCTACGAAAGATTTAGTATTGTAAAATGGAAGGATACCTGTTTCTCCGCTAACAGATCTACCATTTGTCAATCTCCATGCAACGAACGAGTCTCAATCAGCACCATCCACATAGATTCAAATTTTTATTTTAGGGACTTCCTGACTCCATACTGTAGATACCCCATTTGCACAATATTTCCCTCTTTCTCTCTCTCTCTCTCTCCGTGTGTCTCTCACTCTCTTATTATCTCTCTCTTTCTATCACGAGCAATATCTAAACCGGTATATTTTTGTTTAATACTCTGCAGTCATATATTGGACATTCCCTGTGTCTCTCAAGAAACGGAAAAAAAGAGAGGATGAACCTTTTCACAAATCCTAGCAAATCAGGCTTCAATCAATGTTTGAAACAATCTGTAATTGTCTGTCGTCCCTGTCCATAGATCTATGCCATTAAAGATTAATGAGACAGATATTAGTTTACAGGTAAACATTACCCATAGAGTTCCCCTTTCAGACTATCCCAGCTCTACTTATTTCTATTTCTACTGATAACTTGATATGAACTACCTTAGTATCTCATGATGTCTAGGTGTCCCTAGGTTCATCTAAAAATTACGAAACACTGCACAATTCGATCAAGACGAACACAAACTTTATTGAGGTTCAAAGCATCTATCACAACTGGCCTCTCTCTGACAACTAACACACTTCCGGTCATTCGCGCATATGTAAAAATAGATTATACATTCATACACACATTCATCCGTGACACAGACCTTGTGGTCTATAGGGCAGATGATGTAAAAGTCATCTGATTCTGTGGCCTACGGTTAACGAGGGTGTCATGTGGCCAGCACTACGACCAACCGCCTTTACTTTTCCCCAACTAATGTCAGGTACCCATTACTCAGGCATTAGAGCTGGGTGGACTCATTCCCCATAAGTCAACTTGTCCTGAATGTTAAACTAAGGTGGGGTGTGGGAGAATCAGAAGGTTTATACTCAAATTTCTCACCTGGATAAAGAAAAATCCATGACGTATTGTAAGAGATCCAACTATACCAGAGGAGTGCACAGGAAATCATTTGGAATAGAACTAAGGTCATCCAATGCTTTATAGCTATGCCATGTTAATTAATTTAATTTCTAAAGCATGAGAAAAAAATCGGCTTTGATTTGACTTGCAAACATTTTATAGAAATTTTGTACGAAATTATTAACACAGATGCCTTTTACAAATTAGCAAACAAAAAAAAAAGGAAAAACAAAACAATAACAACTCCTAGGAAAGTTAGTTGAGATCATAGCTAGTTATTAATATAAGTAGTTTCAATACAAGTTTTCTATAAGCAAAAAGTTTCCTTTCACATCTGTATAATATTGTCTATGTTTAAGAGAAAAGAAAAGATTTCTAAAAGTGCATTAATATCTGCATATGTTCCAAGCCTGAGTCCAGGTTCAAGATCCTCAACGGACATAAGACTTTTTTTTTTCAGGCATGATGTCAAACCCAAACGTGAGTATCATTCTTGGACTTAAATTATCTATTCAGTACGGATTGGGGGAACCGTCTTACTTGGGCGTCTCACTTGCGCTCTATTTGCATTTAGGGCGCCGGCAACGAAACTCAACACTTGTGCCAACCTCTACAGTGCTTACACTGATCTAGACCCCGCAGAAATCATCGTGATATTGTATTATAATTTAAAATGGAAGCTAGATTTACATTTACATAAATGAAATGGAAAGCTAGAAAGAGTAACAGTGAAAACCATAATGACATTAATATAAAGTACATAGGTTCGGACATCTCTAGAAAGTGTAATAAAAGTAATAGCAAATTTGTTACGACAAACATTGTAACAACGCAAATTATAATGTAAGAAGCAAAATATTTTTTAAAAATACAATTATAACTAGATTACAAAGAGAGTTTGTGTGATACACAAACTCAGAGGCGGCCCCCGTCGGAGTCGGATCCCTGTCAGATCCGCCTATTCGCAAGATGTTTCAGATGTTCCTTCTAAGTTGAAAATAATTAACTTCTCGATGGACGACGGAGGATGGCGAGCAGAGTATAAACCTGCCTTATCTTGATGTTTGCGCACTAGACTGTAGTTCGAATTTATCATTGGTCCCTGGCTCTTTTCCTGCATGCTCCCATCCTTAAACTATCGCAATATTTCTGAAGGAACAGAAAAGGTTAAATCTTATTTTCAAAAGCCTTTAATGTTTTTTTTTCTAATTGTGACGGACAGCCAACCAACAGACAAAACGCACAAAAATATGCTTCTTTCATTCTAATGGGGACACTAAACAATTTTTTTTTTTTAAATCTGATTTTTTAAAAAATTTAAGAAATTAGTTTAGAATCATGTCATTGCCGGGCTTTACGCTAGTACACGAAAGTCGCTGCTAAATGTTCATTTTAAATAATGTGCATGATAGCTACATGCGGCAGCATTTCTTATAGTATCATTTCCTCCCTTACATTTACGTATTTGTTTTAGAATTGGTGTTTTGTTATTAAAAAATCGCTTGCATAATTAATTTTATAAATTGAACGGTTTGCTTTTAGAAAAATAAAAGTAGCCGTTGCACCTAAACTTTTCAAGCCGCATTTAATGGTGAAATAATATTTTTCGTATCTGTTCTAGTTTTGGCGCCCTGAGTGTGACAGACGGACAGACGGACATTTCGCACAAACCTAATAGCGGCTTTTCCGCTAATAAAAAACAAAGATTATTTAAAGGGAAAGAACTCCGCACATACAACTATATCTCTCAAGAATAAAAAATATCATCCCTAAAATATTTATATCAAACAAAATAATTAATTACAACTTATTAACCGATTATCTGTTTAATTTTTTAATTGATTCAGGGTTTTTTTACGAGGTAAAAAAAATAATTGTTTAAGGTTTCAAGTTGATCCAAGAATCGGTGTGAGTAAAATAATAACGTGTAAATTATTTAAGGGGACAAAACCCTACATATTTAGCCATATCCGCAAATATTGGAGGACTTATTTCCATTATTGTTATCAAACAAAATAATTAATAACCAATAATTAATTGACCAATTGCTTTATTTCTTTTCTCTTCTACGTCAATGGGTATTTGTGAAAAGTTTTGAGAATTAGTTCGGGAGAAATACTAAGTTCAAACGTTTTACCAGACAGAATGAGTTGCTATAGACTTTGTCAAAATGTACACCTACACAGAAATGCAAATAACTTACACACACATATATATATAAATGTACAAATAAGCATCCATTTATTCATTTGGAGCATTTACTCTTTTTTGTTTTCGAGAAAATGATGCTACTGAAAGAAACAGTGAGAGACAATGATACAGACAGAGAGTGACAGAGAGATAGAGACAGAGACATAGAAAGAGGGAGAAAGAGAGACACAAAGAGATGAAGACACA
>JADKLZ010001483.1:24835854-24853100 GCA_021533235.1 Biomphalaria straminea
ATAAGAGAGAGATAGACAGACAGAGAAAAGAGAGGGGCAGAGACACTGAGAGAGAAAAGAAAAAGAGAGATGGAGTGACAGTTTCATGTATTTGTTTCAGACGATACATATATTGTATCATCTATTGGAAGTAATCTCAACACCAGTGGTGGACAACTGTTTGCACGTGGGCTATATCTGACACGTGTCGCACTACTATACGACCTTTTTAAACCCCAACCTACAAAGCATAATAATACCGCTCAGATAGTTTTTGATCAAAGAAGACTTTATACCAATAAAACAAATTAGAGCCTATCATTGCAATCGAATATAAACAATATCTTTGTATTTGAAAACATTTTTAAGAGTTAGATATTCTATAAAAATCAACAAATCTTCGGATTCTCATGGTGACAAAGGAGAGGCTATTTCTAAAACAATTGCGCGAGTCTGAATTCCTCAATAACGGAAGGCCAACGCGTTAGCCACTTAGCTATACAAGTACTTATAAAAATAGAAGGTTTAATATTCAAAAGTGGTCCATAGTTTACAGTTTTTAGCGAACGAGATAACGACTCAATGCTTATCCCTCTCTCTTCAGCTTAGTACATTTCTACATAACACAAAATTAATTAAGACTAATTGATTAACTAATAAACTTTCATTGATTCGTGCATTTTCATCGATAATGAATAATTATGCAAAGTTTCAATTTTATCCGAGAATGGGAAGTGAGAGAGATAGCATGTACAAGATTCCACCAAGTGTCACAAAGTTATTTCATATAAGCTTTGTAAACTAATTTTAAAGTATTAATTTGTTTTTTGTGTTGTTTTTTTTTACTTTTAGACCTGCATTATTATTATTATTATTATTATAGCTTTTATATAGCGCTACTTTCATGCTGCTAGCATGCTCAGAGCGCTTTGGTCCAATCTCATTTGTGGACCAGTGGGGGGAGGGGGTATCTAGGAGTTAGTTTCCCGTGCTGCCTTTGGGCGCTCAGTAAACACAACTCTGCCCGAGTCGGGTGTCGAACCTCGAGCCCCCTTCTAGGTAGCCAAGCAAGCCAAGCTCAAGCCGCACTTAGCCTCTCGACCACGCTTCCCACATTGATTATTGAACAGGGCTAAAATACTATGAAGTAAAACCAATACCGACCATTATCTGGGTCCATTTGCTTATACAATGTCACTTTTGAGCAGCCTCGTATAAGTACTTTGTGAAATCTAGAGTGGTAGATGGTCATTACCAGAGTGGCCGTAGAAGATAGATCTAGGGATCAGTATAGATCGGCATAGAGTCGCCATCTGATTGATTGTCCTTACCAATAGATGCTGTAATAACAGATAGTGAGGAACTGGGAAGTCTAAGCGCTCCTACAGTCACAACAAATTATTCCATGCCCGTTGGTTGTCGAGTATGGGAGGAAAGGGGGAGATCATTCATGAGAATTATCAGCAATAATATTTTTGTTGATCCGATTCTCGGTTTCTCTCCCTTGGCTCGTCCTCTCCGCCACACCCCCTACCCCGTTGCCCTCTGGGAGATGTTGCTAATATAGGAGTCAAAAGGGGGAATAAATAGCGCATGGGACGCAACTGGATCGATTACATTCTCTGTATTTTTTTACGTAGCTTAGAGGGCGCTCACAGAAGATGTACACTAAAACATAGAGCAGGCTATTGAGAGTTTTCTGTATGTGACAGGACAGGGCCGACAGGATTTTTTTTATATTTTAAACACAAAGTTCTTCACGAAAAGAGAAGAGAATATTCACAAAGCTATAAACCAATTTTTCAGGAGATGTTATCCACAACCAAAGATACGTATATATAAAATAAGGAAGAAGCATACATACAACATAACACCTTCAGAGTGTTATTACTCGGTCCTTGTTTGAAGCCCCAGGCATACATGTAAGAAATTTAAATTCTAAATTCCAGAGTAGACTGTTAACACTTACTGAAAAAACGGGGGAAAAGGCCTGGTGCCTAAATCAGTGCAGTAGCTTCAGACATGAGGGGCTTTTTAGGTTTGGCTGGCAACCTATTTAGAAGGAAAATTCAGAAATCGAAATTGTAATGCCTTGTAACTAAGACTAAGACTGCTTTATTGATCCATACGGAATTGTGTTGTCATTACAAGGACTGTTTTCTCATATAAAGACAACACAACAGAAACATACACATGAATACAACAGACACAACATTAAGAGCTCATTCAGCGACTACACACTGAGATCTTAATGCTTTTCATGTTCCCTGATCAACGAGTGGCGGTGATATAGTCAGCTCGAGTGAGGTACGAACGAGTTTTTGTACCGCTCTGTTCTTGTTTTGATAGACAGCAGTCGCCCACTTCGCGACGACCTGACGTGGTTCTGATGGAGCGGGTGGCCGTTGTCCACCAAGATTTGTTTCGATTTTTTTTTCTTAAGACACTTTTGTTCATAAAGTTCCTTTAAATGTGATAAAGTTATGCGTTTAACTTTTGATGCCCTTTTTATGATGTTTACTAGACGTCGCTACAATTTAGATGAAGCGGGAAATGCTTAAAAACTCAACCATGAAGCAAGGAGCAAACAGACGTTTCTGTAAATTAGAGGTGTCCGCTAGATCAGAAGTTTTCAAACTTTTCTGAACCGAGGACCCAAGTTTGCCACGGACCCCTAAGTTGAAAAGCTACATAAATGCTATAATGACTTGGATTAACGTGCTGAGATTTTATGAGAATAGTTCGATCATATCTGGCTCAACGTTTGTAGGTAGCAAGCGCTAATCTCAAGGAGTAAAAGTTTCTTGTCGGTTTCTTTTGATTTGTGATGAGGCTTATTAAGGCAATGAATCTAAGCAACAAGACGGGGAAAGCAGTCGACAACTTTTGAACACTGACCCATGATGTGGGACATAGCCTAAAATTGGATTTTTTTAAAAATCTTTTTTCTAACATTGGTTTTAAGCACCTTGTTATATATGTATATATATATATTTCGATAAGCTTTTCCTTTGTTCGAATGAATTAATCGGATGTGGTGATCTGAGTTTAGTTAAGCGCAAAAAGTTTAATACTATTTTTTATTATTATTATTATAGCTTTTATATAGCTCTACTTTCATGCTTATAGCATGCTCAGAGCGCTTTGGTCCAATCTTATTTGTGGACCAGTGGGGGGGGGGTATCTAGGAGTTGATTTCCCGTGCTGCCTTTGGGCGCTCAGTAAACACAACTCTGCCCGAGTCGGGTGTCGAACCTCGAGCCCCCTTCTAGGTAGCCAAGCAAGCCGAGCTCAAGCCGCACTTAGCCTCTCGACCACGTTTCCCACGTAGTTAGGAATATCTAAGTTAAAAATAGTTTGTAATAGATATATGAAACAGCAGTGAGGGGCGGGTTGATTATTATTCCAAAATTTCGAGCGGATAAACTGGTTTTTAGAGAAGAAATCGTTTTACTTTTATACAATTTCAATATTTCCTCGTCTAGGGCCTAGGGTAGCGGTTCTCAACATTTTAAGCTCGGCGACCCATTTTTACATACCCCCATTCTGCACCGATCCCCCCTCTCACACACATACACACAGCAATAGAATAGACAATAAACAATCCATATCTTCGATGGTCTTAGGCGACCCCTGACATTTGTCAATCGAAACCCCCCCCCCCCCCCGGGCTGGGGGATCCACGGAGGTCCGCGGATTACAGTTCTAGAACAACAGTTCTAGATAGTAAATAAGGTTTCGGTTTTATAAATCGTTTGTTAATAGACTACTGTCTTGTAATGACACAAAGACACGTAGAAGTTTGGGTTCATCGGGTTTTCATATAGTGACGTGACGAGAAATTAAAAAGTAGGATTACGAACTAGAGAAGTAACGGACAAGACGCCTTAGAGGACGACACGACGGTGCCCTTTTACTTATTCATTAAATTGTTTAAAGTTATCAGCCTGCATTATCAAGTGTATTCATTATACTCTGTTGTTGTGTCTTCAACGAACTCGCGGATAATTGTCAGACAACAGACAACCATCAACACACACATAACAGTCTACACTACTGTAGTGAACATACGCTCTCACTCTTTTTCCTGTCCCTACTCTCACCCGCGTCTTTCGACCTCTCCTACCTCCTTCCTGTGCTCTCCCTCTCCCCAATCTACCTCTTGAGAAATTGATCATTTGCATATTAATTCATGTTTCAATCACAGTTACATTGTTCTATTCTCTGCCTCTAGTCTCCTTATTCATCTCTCTCCCCCTCTCTTCCTCTCTCTCTCTCTCTCTCTCTCTCTATTTCAATGAAGGTAACGTACATCCCTCTTTCTAATTCTTTCTTACACTCCCCTGTTTTCCCGATTCATTAACTCTTATTTTGCTTTGTATATACTTTTAGATTATTTTCTTATTGTCTTCGATTGACGATATGTCAATACAAAAGATGACTTTCTCCAGTTCAATAGAGCCTTATTAACAGTTAGTTACTCTGTGACGCTTGTTGCCTACTCATAATGTCGTTGTTCAAATTGACCAAGTATTATTATTTATATAGTGGGACTCCATGTTACTATAGCATGATCAGTGTGCTCTAATGCCAGCTCAAAGTGGCAGTGGCATAGCTAGGAACTAGACATCATTTGGGGGCCCCGGGGGATTGACATCTTTGGGTTCCCTGCATTTTGCGTAATATTTAATGTAAAAAAAAAACAGTTTCTCTCATTTGCCCCCCCCCTCCTTAAGTGGAGGCCTGGGGGGATTTTTAAATATTTCCGTTCTCCTCCCCCACCTTAGCTACGCCACTGGCAAGTGGGGCTGGAATGTAGACCTGGAACTAGATTACTAGGTAAGGGGATTAGAGAATAGTGAGTTAATGTTTTATGTTAAACTCAACATATCTATCCTTCTGGCTATTTTAAAATATTCTTATCTTTTTTTTTTTCGTTTCTTCTTATCTGCTCATATTTCATTCTCGCCAATTAAAAGTTCATTCGTCGAGTTTAGTGGTTTGACGTCACAAGTGGTTGTCATGACGTTGAAGATTAGACGTCACACATTCCTTCACATACAAGCCGAGACGCGCGCACACACACACCCGCCCCCATACTACACTAACACTCAAACTTCAACTCCTGCTCTCCGAGATCATAAAACTAGCAAAGGCAAAATGCGCTGAAATTGGAGCTTCGCAAAAGGTTGACATTATTTGTTCCGTTTCCAATTATTTTGTCAATCTCACGACTGCTTATTTTGACACCTCGTGTCCTTCTCAACCCGACTGTTTAGATACCTGCTAGATTGAGAAAACATATTTTTTCACGTGCGCGGGAAGCTTAAAATATAACGCTTGTTTAAACTTAGTTTGGTAATTAGTAGATGGATGCAGTTTTATTTTGAAAACTTACTTAAGCATTTCAGGAGTACAAGTAATCATTAACTCTGTTGTTGAGGGGAAAAGAAGTCAAAAAAATTTTTACTGTAATGCAGGCAATTTTTCAAGAAATGGTTTTCTTGTTAAGAAAGATAGTACTAGCAATTCTATGTACGGATATGCGAGTGATATAATTGTTATGTAGGGTGCTAGCTTAATGGTTAAGGCGCCAGTTACTCGCCTTTGCCCCTTCTCCTGTTAGTGAGAACAGTTCCGCCGGACTCAATATCTGAGCCACACGTGAAGGCCAGGAGTTGGACTGGTTGCCAGAGGCTATTTGAGACGCATGCCACTAGGAAGCATTTTATAGGTAATGGAGTGCTTAAATCCATTATCACTTCCACCTACGACAACCTTGCTTCGGGCAGGAGGGGCTCATTAACCATTGCTGGCTACCCACCTAGGAGAAGGAAAACTCTGAATTCAAACCTCTGCTGCCTTGCAGCTATACCCAATCATGGGAAAGGCTTCGGGAGTCAATCCTGAGATACGATCAGGAGCCGGCGACCCTAAGGCAGTTTGCAGAACCCAGTGCTACACTCTTGCAGAATATGCGACGCCGCTGAACCCAAACTATATCGACACTGCCTTTCCTTTGGATACATCAGCTGCGTGGAGAGGGGGGAACTGATGTGTGGGCGACATCGTTTCGACCACAGCTAATGCACAGGCTTTTATCTTATTTCCATGAGATGATCCATAGTCGCTTCGCGACTGAAGGAGGCCATAGTGTGCGTGCGTGTTTTTGATGTAATTGTGAGTACACCTAGTTGGAGTATTAGGTTGTATATGCTGAGTAGATTCTGATGTAACCATTGGCAAGTCTTGCGTATTTAAGATTATAAAAAAGATATTGAAGGCTGAGGAGAGAGAAGTCAAGCGATTGACTAGGGAAACAAAGTCGTATTGTTTAGGATGCCTTGTATGTCGATTAAATTATCAAAAATATCAATATTTCATGTGAGTTTATAAGCTTAACATCATCTGCCCCATAGATCGCAAGGTGTTATGTTCTAGATTAGAGAGTATGTTAGTTTTGTTATACAAATAGGGCCTATATTGTGTATTGTTTTTAGCGACGGTAAAAGTAGTGACGTAGTCAGACAGACGAATGACGTAGCAGACCTAGGCGAACTAGAGAGCAACATTGCGATAATCTAGAAGTAGGCTGCTTTGAATATCAGTTAGGAATAGCGACGTTTAGGAAGACTGGACGGATTTCCCAGTGATAAATAAAAGTGTTATGTCATAGGCCTACAAGTAAAATTGGCTATTAAGTATTTTTTTAAATTTGTGGCCAATGTGAAGTATTAATTGAGATAGAATCGAAGTGAGATAAGTTATTAGCCCACAACAAGGATTTAAAATGGATACATTACATCTTTATTGAACTTTATTGAAAATTATCAACAATTTACAAGTATGAGTAGACAGTTTTAAAATTCGTTGTCAAATGCTGTAAGAATGTACGTTACGTTATATATTGTGGATCTTGAAGGACTGCATATCAGTAAACAGATATAGTAAACTAAAATTAAGATAGTTTTCATATACAGAACATTTGAGAGTTTTAACGAGAATGCATGAGACTGAGCATCACCGTCCTGTATCTCGCCCATTCTTAATTTCTTGACCACAAGCCGTTTATGGTATTACTAACAAACACTTAAACTTTCCGTTATTCGAATCCTTTTTATTTTTATAATACCTCTACTCAAATCCTAACTTTGTGGAAATTTTCTAGAACTTCAGGAATATTCTGGATGGAACCTGAACAGGATCTCGAAAATGGCTCTAACGATTTTCCTTTGCTAGCTCGTTGGCCACACTGGGGAAAAAAAAACTAGATTTATCATTATACATTTTTATAGTAAAAAATAAATTCAAACCGGGCTACAGAAATAGAAACTATCTATCTTTGACTTTACTACGTCTTCGGGAATTTTCGTGTTTAAAGAGCTTAATAAATTACTGTTCAGGAACTAGAATCTTAAGCTATGGTCTAGATCTAAATGTCCCGGGCATGCTACCCTGCCTCATATTGGCACCCGGGTGGAAACGATCGTAGGAGGAAAAGATTAGGCTAAAGGGTGGCAAAACACAAATCCCGTGGAGGTGCCTAAGGGGGTGCGAGAGCATCCTAACTGCACTGTGCGGAGTTGTAAAAAAGCTCACACAACTTTGTCACAATCCAGGCGCTGTTCCTCAAGGGGCCGTTTAATAAATGGCGTGTCCCGCACGGTTAGCCTGGTATAGAAAAGGAAAATGGCAGGGGTCTTAGTGTACGCGGCTTCTTGCTGCGAGCCTGACCCACCCGCCAGACAGAACGGTGTGCACTGTTCTCATACAGGGCAGTGAGAGGGAGATCTTGTTCATTTTTGCTGGCCTAAAGTTACAAGAGCCGAAGGCGCAACTCTAGCTGACAGTTTCAAGAATATCTAAATGTCTATTATTGGAATTTTGTAAAGTCTAAAAAAGTAGATCCATACATTCGCTCAGCCAGGATTCTTTCTCGGGAGGGGGGATGTAGCGGGGTAAAAAGTGTTCCTTTTTTTATAGCCGACATTCATTAGTGATTAAGAGCAAAATATTTGCTCTATAAGTTGTATAGAAGAAATAGTCTTTTTTTTTTTTTGTTAAATATTAGTTTAGTATTTTTGTGTTTCAAATATAAACCTCTTAAGTTCTTTCAGTTAAGAAACTGATCATTAGCAGAAGTGAAGAAATATTTTGTTTAACTTACTCTTTGGATACACAGCAATTCAAATATTTTTAAAATTATTTTAAACAATTATTATAGCCATTCCATTAGACCTGCTAATTTGTTATTTCTGTTACATTCGACAAAAAAGGTAAATTGTTTGTATTGTTACAAGTATTGCATAGTATCAACTAAGCGTTGAGTTATACGTGTATGTGTTTCATTTTCCACAGCTTGTGTGTGTGTCCTCCGGGACTCACTGCTGGTGGAACCTTTTTTTTTTGGGCTGGCAATAGATCGGCACTTTCGTTTAGTCCCAAAACTAGTTGCTAAGGGAGGTAACACTGGCGGTAATTTGTTTCTAAAATTTAGTCAAAGGAACATGTTTATATTCATGGCAAGTTGTGAGATCAAAGACACACGGGGAGAGCTAATTATTGTTAAGGAGACCAGACTACAACGGTCAAAACTAAAAAATGGAATACATTCTCTAAACAAACTTATGGATGTCATTACTTTTTTAAATATCTTTATGGAGCTTGTCAGTTCATCATCGGCAATAATAAATGCAATCTGGAAACGGATCTTTAAGGGTCACAATATACATTTTTCTAGAAATTTGACTGTTTATATCTATGTTTGAGAAAATAATTACCAGCTCATTGATAACTAAAGGAAAACTCTGGTTTGACCGATATATTATGTAAAAATATAATACTCTTTAAAATAAGAGCTGAATTGGAATTGAAGACACACATACGTCAGAGTATTACATATTTATGATTAAAGCGTGAAATTTAGACCGTCTTGGATGTCTAAATAGATATATTCTATAATCATTAGATTTTTATCTACTTTAATTAGATGTGTACATTATACATTCGCATAACCAGGATTATTTGTATTTTAATCATGTTGTGAATAGGGAAGCGGGTAATCTATTATTTATTAGTTATTAGAAACAAAATAATCGCCTTTACAGAGGTTGGTCAGCTGTATAAAGGAAAATTTATCTTGAAAGAAAATGTTGTTAGTTGTTACTAACATATGCGTGGACTAATACGAAACTTGTTAGTTCCAAAATATTCTCAACTTTACCATTTGTTATATAGGCCTTGTAGGCCTTGAGCCTACATTTTGTTTGTTAACAGCGCTTTATAAATAAAATTATTATTATTTTTATTATCAGGATATATCCTTAGAAGAAAACGATTCTTACGACTGGTTTCGTGATCCATAAGAGGGCTTTGTTAAAGCCCATTGCTATCCAGGCATTCTGACTTAAACGTAGGCAAACAAATCATCCCCACAGGGGCGTAGCTAGACATTTGCCATCATTTGGGGGCCCCGGGGGGTTTGACACTTTGACACTGCATTTTGCGTAATATTTACTTTTTAATGTAAAAAATACTCATTTGGTGTCCCCCTTATTTGGGGACCCTTGGGGTTTTTCTAATTCTCCCCCACCCTAGCTACGCCACTGCATCTCCACTACAAGTTTAGGGTTGATTGTACCGACCACTGTTCCCAGGATACAAGAAGTCGTGAAGGGCTTAGGTATAGCACAATTATGAAAGGTCAGACCTTCTCTTATAGAACAATTATGAAAGGTCAGACCTTCTCTTATAGCAAAATTATGAAAGGTCAGACCTTCTCTTATAAAACAATTATGAAAGGTCAGACCTTCTGTTACAGCGCAAATATGAAAGGTCATACCTTCTCTTATAGAACAATTATGAAAGGTCAGACCTTGTCTTATAGCACAATTATGAAAGGTCAGACCTTCTCTTATAAAACAATTATGAAAGGTCAGACCTTCTGTTACAGCACAATTATGAAAGGTCAGACCTTCTGTTATAGCACAATTAGGAAAGGTCAGACCTTCTCTTTTCGTTTCTATGCCCTTTTGAACAAACGATCATTGACCAATTTCCCGATAGGAAAGGTGTCAATTCTATGACCCTAATCCTAGAACGGAGTGGCTCAGCGCTAAAGCGCTTGGCTTCCGAAACCGGTTTGAATCCCAGTGAAGCTCTAGTGGGTACTTCATATTAGTTGGGGAAAAGTAAAGGCAGTTGGTCATTGCGCTGGCCACATAACACCATCGTTAACCGTTGGCCACAGAAAAAGATGACCTTTATATCAACTGCCCTATAGACCACAAGGTCTGAAAGGGGTACTTTACCTTTGTTTTTTAATCCTATAACAGTTCTAAAAACTTTTGTATGATATAGGACTATAGGTAGACAATATCAAAGAATGAAAAATGCAGACCACTAATCCAGATTACGAGTTATACGTCCACACTGACGCGCACAAGCAATAAGAAACGCGACATTTTATAATCTAATTATAGTAACCGGATATTACGTCACTATCCCGGGGTGTAATTAGATACACGATGCCTCGTTTTAGTGCCGGCGTAATTGTGCCATTGGAGAGACCACAGGCCAGAATTGGATCGGCTTGCGTCATTTGATTGACTTTTTCGTTTGTCATTGATCGGTTGAGGAATGGGAGGGGGAGGGCGGGCTCCTAACTTAGTGAGAAAAAAAAAAGTTTTGATTTCATAACGCAACTCTACAAAGTATAGATCTATGTAACAACACAAATGGATCAAGATTAAAGAGATTTAAATAAATACATGGATAAACTAAACAATGTTTAGGACGCCATGTTATTAGAAATCCCTAGATAATACACATCACTATGTGCTAGAAACAAAAGAACCATAGAAATTTGATTGGACAATGCTTTAAGTGCACAATCCACGTCGTCTAGTAATACAAGGACACACGGAAAAGAGAATCTCAGCCCTTGTGAGTCATTTTGCTGGATAAGGACCTGGGATACAACATTCTGCGGATGTTGTAGAAATAAATTTAGATATTCGATTTTTCAAATAAATCGATACCTTAGAATAGTTAAACCAGTGGTTCCCAAACTGTGCTCCGATTGACTTCTGCAGCGCAAGGTCATGGTTGTCTGCTGCTGACGATTTAAGACAAGTATATTTAAAACGATGACAATTTTTCCATAAGCTTTAAAAATGGTTTGAACGTAACTGAAAGGGAGACAAAAGTTTGTATTTGAAAGACGAATATATTTAGTTTTAGGGGGAGCGACGACTAGATTTTAAAAATGTATAAATTAAATAGTATTGTACATTTATGTAGTGTCTAAGTGATTCCTAGTTTCAGAATTTCAGATTTGTATTTACTTAATTAGAAGATATATTACTTTTAGAGTTTATACTGTAAAGTATTATCTACGACATTACGATATTTTTTGAGAAATCAGAAATTTGACATATCCAACAAACGGTATGCAGTATTATATGATACGAAATGCATTGTCTGGTTAACATAATCTCATAGTAACATAAAGCCATCGCATCTGGGACTCAAACAGAATATTGCCACACCCTCTCATTAACCAACTGACGTCCTTCTATATGACATGGTAACAACTCTAACACCCTTCAATACCATTTCTCCTGTCATACAACAGAGCTTCAGTTCACATTACGGTTCTCAACCTTTTAACCTCGGCGACTCCCCCTCCCCCCGCTTTTATAATCCCCCACTCTGCCGCGACCCCCACCCGCACAGCAATAAAAGAATAAACAAAAAACAATCCATATTTTCAATTGTCTTAGACTCATAGGCGACCCCTGGCAAATTGTTTATCAACCCCCAAGGGGGTCGCGATCCACGCGCTTTCATAGGCCCCGCGCTAATTCAAGATGTAATTATTAAATTGCAAAATATATACGGAAATTCCTGGAAATCTCCTGAATTTATTGAAATCTACTGAAAAATAGACAAAATTGTTATTAAGGGTGTTATTAATTGCGGAAAACGCCAATCCTACGCGCGATAATAAAAAAGGCATTGCCATCTTTCCTGTAATAAAATGCAATAATCGGAAAAATTTTCAACTTAATCGAAAGTCCCAATTCTTTATTTACTTTTATAGTCACTGGCATATAAATATGCTATCGGTTAGTTTTAAGGTTTATAAAGTACAAATCGAAATTTTTAAAGAATGAATGAAATTCAAAGTCGATTTTTTTTCTTATCCAAAATCTTGATTTTCACGTATTATCCGTATTCCCACACAAACTGGGCCCCGCGCAATCAGTTTCGCATAGGGCCCCGCAATTGCTATGACCGGCCCTGTCTGGAAGGTTCCCATTGAGGTGGGCAGACTCAGAGGTGACCTAAACATCAAGAAGCTCAACATCCCAGTCTTCACAGAGATTTGAACTTCAGATCGCTCATTTCGGGAGTCAAGCGTTTTACCTCATCTGCAATTGTGCGGAAGAACAAAACACCAGATTGCAATAATGTCAATTAATTTTTAGCTGATTCAGAATGAGTGGAGTATTCTATACATAATGCTTTATTCAATAAGATGTGTATTTAGACTTTATTAGCATCACATACAGCTTTGAGTTAGCAATGTGTTGGAATCTAATAGACACTACAATAAAAGGAAAGGCCGTACATTCATTGCAGACGACAATATCGAGGCTGACATGTTAGCTTTTTGTCACGTAGGCGGCCTACAGGTCAGTTCGAGTGTTGAATCACTCCAGATCAAAGCCAATATAATCACTGCTCCTCGGCTTGCCTCTGTAAGTTATCGCACTTTTCGGGATCGATCGCCTCATTTTTCTTTTAATGCTACAGCGGCTGTGTGAGAATAGACTTTAGATCTTATTTGAAGGAATCTCAAACTGCTTGAAAAAGACATTTCTTTAGGGATGCTGGAGTGAGGGTTAGGTTTATTGCTAACTTTAACTTTAAGACAGATATAGCGAAATGGCACTAAAAAAAATAATTGTGATAATGTTGTATTTACATCTTGCTCATCTTCACAATTTTGTAATATTAAGTGTGTTACGTTCTGGTGGCTTTGTCTGCATCCTGCTTACGCTTCTTTTTTTTTTTCGTCCAACATTTTGTTATTTTGTTGATGTTTCTGTTTTTCAAAGTGTATAATAAATTTAAACTTTAATAATAGAACAAAATAAAATTAATTGAATGATTTATTTTGGCAACTGTTCATTAGGGTATTAAGCTGTAATATTGATGTTAAATTGTATTCTCCGCATTAAAGATAGTAACGTTGATTTGTCCCCATTAAATTAAACTAATTTATGGTTTAATTAACTATAATTTGTGCTACATAAAAATAGCATGCACTCTCCTATAATTCTATACCAAAACTAACGTTTTCTAATTGCAAACAAAAATGTTATTGAAGTTCAATCATAAAAGGGTAGAATGCACAAATGTGAAAAATGAACATATATGTCAGAGTTAATTATATTAGTGTCATCTATAAGAGTCAGGGGAGTTAACTATTTATTTTTTGTATTACTAAGTATCTGACATAAATTCAGAACAGCAAGAAACCGGGCCGTTCGTCGTAATGCCTCGTAGCCACTACACAGATCGAGTGACCAACCAAACAGGTTAACACTCGGACACTTCGACACTGTCTCCCCGAACTCTTCAAACTGACGACACTTTGCACATGCTGCCAGACACTAAGGGCATTTTCAGATTCCTCCCAAAATTGTAACTACTTCTCATGAATGGCTGCTCGGATTTCTGACGTTGCCTGTAAAAACATGCTTGCTGCTTTGAGATTCGTAGCATTCAGCGCTCCCTCCCTTGCGAGGACCTCTGTCGCAAAGTGAGGGCGTCCACTACGTTAAACCGACAGCTCCAATAATTCGGAGGATGTTATCTGCTGCGCCCGCGAGCCTCAGCCCAAAGCCTCCTAGGGCTAGAAGAATCAGAAAGACTCGATGATGTAGTTCGCGCTGGTTTCATTGTTGACCGTTTGGGCTCTAATAGCCTCATCCCTTTGAAATATGTGTCTATTTAGCCTGTCTGGTTCATTCTGGTCTAGAGTCTAGGTAATCTATTAGTGCTACATACCCAGTTCTAGCGGGGTCCTTCATGACCTAACAAATTGCTGTAACAGTAGATGGCATCTGATGGCTAGGTTTTTATAGTTATTAATGCTATCTGTTTGAGTTGGTCTGATGGAATATGCCTCTTGGTGGCTGAAACAAAGGCTTTTAGATGAAAACTTTCAATACTACCTCCTCAATATATATATATATATATATATATATATATATATATATTTGTGTATGTAAAAAGCCTGGGTAGAAAAAAATATTTTTACCTAATACTGGATATTCATATCAATCCCTCGTATTAACAGTTTCTGAGCATTCAAAGGATTACAGGAACAGATCTGATATAAAACTTAACCCTTTTAAAATCATGTACACAGTTTGTCTGTGCTAAACTATATAGGTCACTGCAGGTTCTTCAAGCTTTATATTTGCTGTTTTACGTCTTTGTAAACACTGTTGTTTTCATATTTTGTAGAACATTCCAAGCACAGGGTGGTCGAGGAGAAATCAATATATTTGTAGAGCGGAATGTACTTCAGAAACTAGGTCAATACCTTGAGTAGAAGCTGTTAAAGAGTTTGTGGAATCAAAAAAAATAAATAAATAAAAAGCCAAAAAATGAATAGAGAAGATGGGGGGGGGGGGATTAGAAATAAGAAAAGACGATGACCTTATTTCAAAACGCTGACCATTTGAGCGCTTCAAACGTCCTGACTTTCTCTAGTTCAAGCTGTTTTGTAGGTTCTACAGTGGAAAGTCATTGAGTATTTTGTTGTTCTTTTGTTCTGACTCAGAACTAAAGAGCATTACGTTCAAACCCAAACGTCCTACAAGACGGCAGTGGGTGAAAGTGGACAGAGTTTGAACTCATGACCATATCGAATACAGTTTGTACATTCTGTTGTTACACTCTACGGCCTCCTTCAGTTGCAAAGATATAAAGAAAGTGAGATGAATGCCTGGGCATTAGCTGTGGTGGGAACAATTTAGCCCACATATCAGTCCCCCCTCCCTCTCCACGCAGCTGATGTATCCAAAAGAACGGCAGTGACGTTACAGTTTAGGGTCAGAAAGTCGCAGGTTCTGTTAGGGCGTAGCACTGGGTGCTGCAAACTACCTTAAGGTCGCCAGCTCCTGATATTTCCTCAGGGTTGACTCCCGAAGCCTTTCCCATGATTTGGGTATAGCTGCAAGAGAACACAAGTTTGAATTCAGAGTTTACCTTCTCCTAGGTGAGTTTACACTATTATACTTTTATCAATTTTTTCGTTATCGCGATAAATGGGCCACCCAGTGAGGCTGCAAGTCCGTAGCTCATTTGCATCCTTTACAAAAAATTAAATTTAATTCAGCGGGTGCCTAGGTTTGCTTCCCCCACCCTACCTATAAAAAAAAAACAAAAAAAAAACCTAGTGCTATATACCAGGCTTACTTACTTAGACTGAGACAGAAGTCCTCCCGCACCGTTCGGCGCATTGGGCGGCAAGTATCTTTATAAAGATATGTCCTTGGCAATGTCTGAAGCCTCCTCCCACCTGGTGTCCACTGTTCTGAGGTCCTCCATGAAGGCATGACGCCAAGTAATACGAGGACGTCCCTGTTTGCGCTTTCCTCGTATTGGTCTCCATGTCATCGCAATTCTTGGTATGCGTAATTCATTTTATCGTAGAACATGTCCCGCAAACCTCATGCGACGTTCTGTCACAATCTCAGTAAATGTTCGACTCCACTATGTTCGGCATAGAATTTCCTTGTTTGAGACTCGATCTGTGTAACTGACTCTCAGAATCCGTCTCAGCCATTTTTGTTGAGCCACATTTAGTCTCCTCTCAATTTTGACAGATGACTTCCATGTCTCACATGCATATGTTGCAGATGGAATGACGATTGTGTTGAGAAGGTGTATTTTTGTCTCGAGTCCAATGGCTTGGCTTGTCCAAATAGGCTGCAGCCTTTGGAAAATGCTCCCTGCCTTTCCTGTTCGGCACGCTACATATAATATAATAGGCATAGTCTCATAATTAAAAAAAAAACGCTTCGAGTTCTGATTGCTACATAAAACTGTGCACTCAATCTTTAACAAAGCTGCATTCGTTAGGCTAACGGTTTGAAATATTTGGACTCTTACTTATGCTTTGGTGATTTGTGTATTTCCTGTCATACTGTATGTATACTCTAAAAATGTTAGGATAAAATAACTTGTGATTCACTATCAGAATGAGGTCATTTAAATATATAGATATATATTTAAATGTCAGCTAATTAGTTCTGAAGCACTCTTTGTCCATCTAGTTTTCCCGTGATATTTCAAACATCCGGAAATGCTCACCCTGAGCTCCCAAGAGAACGCCCTCGTTAATTTGTCAGGATCGTGGCATATTTTCAATATCTCTGGTGCCCCACACCCCAGGATGGCCGACCTGGCTTAAGACACAGAGCGAGCTACGCACTCGGTCACCTTCCATTCCCACAAGGAAACTGGAATTTTATCTGATGGCGCTTCTTCCGGTGTTCGCCCTACCCCCCCCTTTTTTTTTCTCCCTCTCTTCTTAACGGCATCTACGTCATTCTTGCTTCTATCACCTCATAGACCTTCTCTATCATTCCTCTCATTCTTCTGTTTTCGATGTCTGTCAAACTACTGCCCAACCTCTGAACACCCCCACCTCTCCTTCAGCATCCAATTTCCCAGATCGCTGCAAAGATCCTAGCCTCACTTCTGTAATTGCTACCCTTTTGTCCAGCCCTTATGTCTTGTTGTCTAACCCCTTTTACACGGTCCCCTGGCTGGCTAGAAACTGTGTTGCTTTTTTTTTATCAACTTGGTTTTTTTTTCCACGGCCATCTACTGGATGATCGATTGTGTTTTTCTAGCTAACTAATGTCAAGGGACAGAATTGGGCTCTTAGACTGAAAGGAGACAAACTGATATGTAGTCGTTAAAAGTATTCAAATAAAAAAAACACAAACTACTGCAGCATTTGCTATCTACGGTGGGTCGAACTGTAAATATAGTAAAAGAAAGGACTCAATCAGATGAATCTGATCGAAATGATCGAAATCAATTTAATTCAATCACTGATAAAGGTTATTTGCGGTCGTTGACTGTGTGTAGACAACTAAAGTATTGTAGGCTTATTATATTTTAACTTTTAATAAAACTTGAGATAACTTGAATAACTTCTTCTGTGAACTGTTATT
>JADKLZ010001483.1:24853110-24865601 GCA_021533235.1 Biomphalaria straminea
AAATTCCCTCTGTCAAAGTATATTCTCGTCTCGTAAAAGTCAACCAGAGTGATGTCTCCTTTTTAATCATTAAAGGCCATCAATTATTACAATAAATACAATCTTAGACTATAACAACATGGTCTGACTGTTACTAAACCATTTACAAAAGAAAAACAAAATACATATTATATACCCCTCCCCCTTATATTTTTTTTATCTAGAATAGTCTGAATAGATGAATAGTTAAAAAACAACTGATGAAAGAAAGCAGCGCTACAGTTCTGTTTCTCAGAAGTGCAGGCAAATATTTAGATAAACTCTGGATACAATGATTTGAAGAGTGCTTAGGACGGGGAGTGCTATTCAAGTGGTGCGCATGCGCGTGGGTGTTGTGTGCCATGGCACTGGACCCTGTCCTCTCCAAAACTTCGTGACTACTAGGCTTTGGCCACGTCAGAACTTTCCACTTGAGCCGACAGATGACGTAGTGTCTCGGGGTCTTAAGAAGAGATAGGAAAACATTTGACTACTGACTACAACGTGGATCACTTGAGCTCTTTTTTTTTTTTTTCTATGACATAATTATAAAATGAATTTTGAAAAGTGAAATGTCAATAGCTTTAATTTACATACTTCTTTAGAAAAACAACTCTGTATGATTCTCATGAAAAAAAAATCAATGTACAAACTATTGTTAGAGCATTTTTAAAGTGTTTCTTCTTTCATTAGTTTGTATATAAACCTTGTGGACTCTAGGTATTTTAGTATTCCAAATTAATGTGATGAAATGGGTGGACTTAAAATCCCGACATTCAAAATCTCAGAGATTCAAACCTAAGACCTATAGTTCATATTCCAAGTGTTTTACCTGTCAGCTACCACGCCACCTAAGATGACATGCGTCTTAGTATTTTTTTTTTAATTTTAATTGTATCTCAGTATTTGATCACTGATATAATATTCTACAAAACGGTCTATACTTAAAAAAACCAACGACTTAGTTTAAGTCATTGATATCCGTGTATGACTAGATTGACACATGAAATGTGTATGACGTATACATTTTGTCTTTTGAAGTAACGTCTATAATCTATAAGATAAAATAAGAAGAGGCGTGTCTAATATATATATAGAACAATTAAAACAACAAAGTATACTGAACTTTTCCGAAAAGAATTAGAAGAATTACAGAAATAGGAATCAAATTGCCAGTTTTTTTTGAGTAACCCAAAAAAACTACAGCTAATAAAAAATACAAAAATAAAAAGTACTTATATTATTCACGGTAAACATGATACATAGGCTCGTTTTATTAAATATGAAAGTGTAATAATAATGGAAAGTCTTGAAGTCCCCATATGAAACTAAACAAAAAATTGGATTTATTGAAATACATTTTTTACGAATCAAACAAAATTATAAAACTAAAATGCTATTTAGCCCTGATTAACACAACATTGGAGTCGCGGCGGCAGAGCGGTTAAGTGCTTGACTACCGAACCGGGGTCCTGGGTTCGAATCCTGATAAAGACTGTGATTTTTAATTTCAGGCTCTTCTGGCGCCTCTGAGTCCACCCAGCTCTAATGGGTACCTGACGTTAGTTGGGGAAAAGTGAAGGCGGTTGGTCGTTGTGCTGGCCACATGAAACCCTCGTTAACCGTTTGCCACAGAATCAGATTAACTTTACATAATCTGTCCAGTAGACTAGGGGGGAACTTAGGCCAACATTAGAATATGTATCCTCTGTTTGAGAACCCCTCAACTCAGGAAGACGCAAAGAAACTAGAACATCTAAAAATAGAGCAGTGAGATAAATAACAAACGAATATTCATATTTGATTAGAGTAACATCATTAGTAAAATCACTAAATTTAGAGACATTTCACTACAGTAGAATAAAAAGTAAAGTTGCGATAATACGTAAAATATTGAACCATAATTTACAAAAAGAAAAACAAAAACCTAATGAAATACTCACAAAGACACAAAGATAAAGGCACATTTTTTATTCCGTTCGCTAGAACAAATTTGTACAAATGCTCCACCTTCCCTAGCGCTTTTAGAGCATGGAATGGTTTGCCTGAGTCAACCAGAAAAACCAACGATTTAGCAGAGTGAAATTTTTTGATTAACAGCATGACTAAATTGAAACATGAAACGTCTAGCCGTCTAGGACAAAAAAGAAGATAGTTAAAGTGATTATCTTCTTTTTTTGAAGTAAAGTCTATAATATGAAAGATAAGAAGATAAGGTAAGGTTTCTGCATCGTTTAATTTCTAATCATAGGCTAGTTCTAAGAAACTAAACAAAATATTTACTAATATTCATTACTATTTTGAAATACGATTCATTGATTTAAAGAATCATATACTTCCGAATTTGCCATGAGAGTTTGAATCAGCAGTACAGTGTTGATACGGCGAAAAAGGTTATCAACATTGAAGCGTTAATATAGTTATTGGTACTTCCTGCCAATTGTACAGTATAACTTGTTGGACAAAAACGTTGCGTTCTTATGCAGGCCTGAGCTATCAAGTTCTTGTTTATACTTTGATTATCGTTGTTACTTTGTACGTAAGCAGACACCACAGTTTCATCCTCTCAATGTCGACACCTGTATCCCGTGATCATTAATATGTATATGTATGTTTACATAATTATGCGGGGGAGAGATGAGACGTTAAAGTAAAGGCTATTAAAGGACACAAATCATGGTCGGACTCGTTTATATTACACGAAGTGATAGATCAATGCATGTTAGATTTGTAATTGTACCATACTGTTATCTAATCAACAAGTCTCCCAACATATTCCCTGCATTGCTCCTACATTTGTACGCACAGCCCTGTCATGCCTTTTCTTCTGGTTCAAACATTAAGAAAGAGCACAGTATTTGACCTATTATTACAAGGGTAAAATTGTCTACAGGGGAACAGCAATACAGAATCAAAGTGATTATAATGTTTTGGAAGGCTGCTCATTATTTAAAATTATTTTTAAAAATAATTTAAAATACCGTGTCTGTGATGTTTTATTAGAATGCCGGATTTAGCAGGTAACATATACACTTATATACTTAGAGAACGGAGTTTATCACCTTAAATTATTTATATTATTAATTTTTAAATATGCGAATGTATAGTTTCTTGATTTTAACCAGAAGCATTGTAATAAATAATAGAATTTAAAGACTTTTTGTTTGTTAGATAAAATAGGTCTTTTTAAGCCTGGGAAAAAAAATAGTTATATTACATTTACATAGATAAAACATTTTGATCTTTAATCAAAATTTCTCCTGTTATTCGCTTCTAGTCTTAAAATAGAATGGTCCTGTGGCGGTGATTTCCGGTCAAAAGAACTTCCTTCCGGTCCACCTATCTTAGCTCTCAGACCAACAAAGCGAGGCTATTTGGTGACTAGGTGGGGGCTAATTTCACAATTTCAACACACTCGAGCACGGGGCTTAGTCTCTGACCGATAGTCTGGAAATATCATGAGAATTTTCTTTTCTGGCTTTTAGGGAATTTTTTTTCCTCTCACTCTCCCCCCCCCCTCCTCTCTCTCTCTCTCTCTCAGTCTCCAAGTAGAAGGAGAAATTACCCCGAAGTGACGTCACGTATTTGTCAACAGCTCACTGGCTGGCTAAATCCGATGAGCCCGGACAATCACGATGTGTGAGACAGATGATCTCGACCTATGACCTCGAAAGTCCGAAAGGAAGTCGTGAAAAGGAAATGCCGAAAATTGAAAATTAATTCACCTTAAGTCAGAAGAAACGTTTTGTTAAAAAAAAAGCTAGAAATCTTCGTTTTACTTAATTTAAAATTGTAATATTATAGGAACAATTTTTGGGCCTTTTGTTTCATCTCGTTTACTAGGTTTTGAAAAACGTGAAAGGTCAATTAATTTGATAAAATCACGGAAAGCCTACATGTAAAAAAAACTAATTGTTGTCAGGCGGTACAAGAGAACAATGATGTAGAGTCTGGCAAACTAGGGTGCATCCTTTTTATTTCTCTATCAGCTTCGTAACTATTTTCTAGCTTCATACACCAAAGAAATAGATCTTACAAAAGCCAGAAATCACGGAAGACCGCTGTGGACAGTAAAGAAGTACTACCTACCATTCGATTTTTTCGGAAGAGCTGAAAATAGAACGGCGTAACAGAGGACCCTCCCCCCCCCCATTACGGAAGCGCTATAAAGATCAAACCAAGCGCCATTTTGCCCTCACAGGAATAGAGGAAAGGGACAGTTGGATACCACTCAAACATCACACATTCGATACATATAGAAAGCAATAGAGGATTCCCCCCCCCCACGGGGCCGGCATCTAAAGTATTTTGATAGCACTATCCTGTATATATATAATTCGTCCATCGGGGCTCGATGATGACAACTTTTGTCATCCAGGGGGCTGAGGGCTTTGCACTGGGGTCTGTGCCTCCTCGTTTGGCTGGTGAGACCTATGTGAGCCCGTTACTGTAATAGTATAATAAATGCATGAATGTAATAAATGTGAAATTCCACTTGAAACAGGCTCTTGCTACAGCTAATTATATTAGACATGTAGTTATATTTTATGATCAAACTATTTATACATTGCTACAAATTTAAGTAACTCATCCGATCAAATTTCACTTTCACCCCAAGTGGAGAAAGGTCACTTGTATTGGACTACTCAACGCCATGAGCCTGAACGTCCGAAGTAACGTCATGCACTGCAAGACAGCATTAACGTCGGTACCTATCGGAACTTTGTATCTAAAGCACTCGTTTCATGCCTCGTGAAGGATTGATTATTAGTGCAAGACTAGTCGAGCATGTTTAAAGTGCCTGCATGGAGCCGTCAGTTTAAGGAAAGTTATACAGATCTATTGATATATAGTTAGTATGCTTAATGCAGTCAACTGGAAACAGGAAGTACATCACACGAAACACTTTACAGAGATTTATTGAGCGTGCTTTAAAGGATATGATCGTAGGGCACAATTGTTGGGATATAATCGTTAGGATATAATACTTGGGATAGGATCGTTAGGATATCATTGAGATGTAATCGTTAGGATATATAATTGGGATAGGATCGTTAAGATATAATCGTTGAGATATAATCGTTAGGATAAAATAATTGGAATAGGATCGTTAGGATATAATCGTTGAGATATAATCGTTAGGATATAATAATTGGGATAGGATCGTTAGGATATCATTGTTTTGATATAACCTTTAGGATATAATAATTGGGATAGGATCATTAGGAAATAATTGTTGGAATATGACAGTTACGATATAAATTTGGGGAAATGATCCTTAAAATATTATTGTTGGGATTTGATCATTATTTATCATTTTTGGGATATGATCTTAGGATATAATTGTTGCCATATGATTATTAGGATATGATTGTTGGAATATAGTACACTATTTTGTCTCAACGTGGCACTCGGTGGAAACGATCGCTAGACGAAGTAATCAGGTTAAATGAGCAGCACAACAAGACTCTTGTGAGAGTGTCTAAGGGAGTGCGAGAGATTTCCTTTTGCACAGTGCGGAATTGTAAGACCGTGAGCATGTTTGTAAATGCTGATGGATATCCATGTAACATGTGAGCAGAGTTGATGAAGATGAGTCGATAAAAAAAGAGGCTGAACGACTGATGAAGTCCGATGAAGTCGGAGACTCGAGACAGAGCCACGTGTCTTTATTGCTTAGAAAACAATTAGAGAAGTTTCATGTTTACATCACCTGACTGCTTATTTCATGTAAGCTCTAACATAAAACCTCATTGAAACTGCACTCTGTACCCTGAGATTGCCAAAAGAGTTGAGCCTAAGGCTCTTCGAACTCTAGTCGTGGAAGCCTGCTTGAACCAACCGTTCTGACTGGAAAAGGTCCAAGTCAATGTCTATGAAAAACATTGCTGTTTGCGATGTACTAGGATACATGGCCGAAGGCCGAGCACACTGGGAACCCCCGCCATTTTCCTATGTTTTACCAAGCTAGCCGTGCAGGACACGCAATTAGTGTAATGGAGTTTCAAATTTGTTTCCAGTACAATGCAGCTGTACAAAGCATGTACACGAAGAGGGTTGTAACTAGTTGTAAGTAAACAATCTCCCCAACTTTCAAGAACAAGACCAAATTTTTTAGAATACTATCCAATAGAATTAATATTCATTCATTCATAGGATCGTTAGGATATCATTGTTGTGATATAATCTTTAGTATATATAATAATTGGGATAGGATCATTAGGATATAATTGTTGGAATATGACCGTCCATTTGAGTGAGGGCTTGAGAGGCTTAAATCTTCTCTTGCAAAAGCCCTGGACAGAAACCCTGATGTCTTGCGTAGTGCATAGGCGTCACCATACAGGTCGAGAATTTTTGGTTAATATTCATAGAATTTTATATTATTAATTAAATAATTTGACTCAATATTTCATACATTGCCTAAAGATGTTCAATTCATTCTAAAGAACGACTAGGCTACGTTTGAAATCAAGAAATCATTGCGTATTTTGCTGACGTTTTTTTTTATGCATGCTATTGTTTACCCGATTGTGCACTTTGATGTTACATATAAGAAATACATTTATGATGATTTTTTTTGTTGTTGCAGATGGTTTGACTAATACGAGAATTTTCAATTTTTACTCAAAAAGTATGTAAAAATCAATTTATGTGCCTACAAGAGTTAGTTGGACTAACCATTGTTACTACTGCCGATGATCGAAATTTGAAATTCTATATATCAGTGATGCCCTACCTAATTCGACCCGCGGGCCATTTTAATTTTCAACACTTGTCTTGCGGATCACATGACTGAAAAGCTACAAAACTTAAATGAAATTGTTTTGAAACTTTTTTACTAGAGCCCCTTGGATTTTATAACATTTACATTAATGTGATATTTGAAGATTATATCTTTTTTAACGTCAGAAATTAACTTCCATTCTCTACTTAAAATGTTAGAAGCAAAGTAGGTACATTTAAAACCAACTAATTTCCTTGTCTCTTTTTTTTTTTTTTTGGTGAATATCCCCATTGATCCTCCAATGTCCAGTTTGTAGTTAATCGACCATTTATTCGTGGTTCAAAACAAGGATGCCGCCATATTTATTTTGTAATGTTAGTATATATGTTGTTCCTTTTTTTATAACAGCCACACTTTCTTTATAACACAAAGATGTTGGCTCATTATCATTATTCCACAACAGAAGTAAAGAGCCGCGTGGTTGAGAGGCTATGTGCGCTTGGCTTGGCTACCAATGAAGGGATCTCGAGGTTCGACACCCGACTCGGGCAGAGTTGAACATGTTTAATGAGCGCCTAAAGGCAGCAAGGAAAAACCTTCTCCTAGATACCCCCCACTGGTCCACAATTGAGCATACTATAAGCATGAAAGTAGCGCTATATAAAAGCCATAATTTATTTAAATGCTACACTCATTGTCACTGTTAGTAAACGCATAAACGTTAAATGTCATGCTATCAATACATCAGAGAAAATATGGGAGCACTAAAATAGTAAAGATTCCTTTTTCAAATTTTTTTCCTACCCTATTTGTGCCGACGTTTCGGCGAGCCGCATAGAATCACGTCGCGGGCCGAATCTGGCCCGCGGGCCGAATTTTGTGCATCACTGCTATATATGATCACCTTCTCTCTTTATCAGTAACTTAAAGACATACTCAGTACAGATTAGAAGGCAAGCAAATATATAATTTCATATTTTTTATTTTACATAGCTCTTAAATCGCTGAGGACAGAATGACCATGTGAATGACCTTGACAATGACCATGAGAATGACGTTGACAATGACCATGAGAATGACCTTGACAATGACCATGAGAATGACCTTAACAATGGCCATGCTGTTAAAAGCACTTGCTGCTCACGACGATAATGTTGTCGCTGTTTTCAGGTAAACTACCCTCTAAGTTATCTCCCTTTTACATGATGCTTAGCAGACGACTGGAAGTCTTGATCATTCTCCGGCTTTTTATTTTAACTAGTGGCTCATGACATGCTTTGTCAAAAGTTTCTTGGAATCTCCTTAGCCCATTTCTTTCTTTGTTCATTTCTTTTGGATCGATTACATAGTGTTTAAATTAAATAGCTACCTTATATTATGTAATATTACGGTAATACTACTTCATATTAGAGATATTCGGGAAGTAACAATATTTAATGGAAAAAAATATATAACAGTTAACACGAATATCTCGCAGCAATCATAATGACCTTTATAATGTAACGCACAATTGCAAGGATGATTTTACTCAAGGATAATAAAGCATTATTATTATAACCATTTAAAAATGTGTTTTAAATTCTATGGAGCTGGCAGGATTAAGAGTTGATAAAAGAAAAATTATAATCTCCCCTTAAGAGTGTCTACTAAGAACTATGGTACTATATGGCAGTGCCCGCCCTTTGTCAAGCAATAAGAATCATCTTTGGAATGTTCACTACTCCTTCGGCTGATAGCACATTTGGGAATATTGTAATTTTATTTAACTTCCACGCCCTATTAATTTCTAGGCTATGGCTTTCAAATATGTAATAAAAAATAATATTATTAAAAGTTATATTCGTGTTATTATTAGGATAATAATTATTTACGGATAATAAAAGCTATATTAAGGATAATAAAGAAACATATTACCCTTCCCCCTAAAAAAAATAAGGAGGCATGTAAAATGGCGCCATAAACAAATCTATTTTAGGCTTGTGGTAAAAAGTTTCCCTGCTGTCTAATTCAATTAGACTAGATCGATACTATCTTCAATTCATTGATCTCTTATCATTCTTTAAACACGATTATTCAAACTAGAATATGTAAACACATCCTTTGAGTTCTAGTCAGCAGGGGTGCATCTCTTTTTTATGGCGTAATTTGCGGGTGGGTGTGTGGGGGGGGCATTGCGGGCTTTTGATTTTTGTTTCTACATCTTTCTTTCTCATGACTGACTACATTAAAGTCATTTCATAAGAGGCTTCATGCGTTTCACTCATATGAAAAGAGGTCTTCAATCTCCAACATTTCAGTTAATTAAAAAAAAAAGTTTCTAGCATTTGAATTGAGGCCTTAATTTCAGTTATTTGAAAAGAGCTCGAGCAAGCTTTAAGGATCAGCTTAGGCACCAACTTGATAAGACTGACATAGAAGAGAAAAAATGGTTGCATGCGGCCTCAGAACGAGACAGCTCGTGACCTCCGTGACCCGTTGGCTGTGGACAGCTGGTGGTCAATTACAAAGGCCGCGGGATACGCATTTGAGACCTAAGGAATTTCGCTTTCGAGGACAGACGTAGACAACGAAAAGAATATATAAATCGACCACGGGCGCACAATGATAATGCCCTGCGCTGGTGTGCTAAAATATGTAGGTCACAGCTGGGGTTGCGCATTACAGGAAGTACAGCTTTCATCATTAATCTTCGTACTCTAGGACAAGCCTTATTATTAATATTATTTTAAAAGAGACCTCAAGCATTTCAGTTATTCGAAAAACGGCTTCAGGCCTCTCAAACATTTAAGAGTCCATATGTTTTATGTTATTTGAAATGGCACCCCAAAGTAATTCTAATAACGGCTTTTGGTATTTCAGTCATTCGAAAAGTGGCCTCAATATTTTCAGTCATCCACACTTGAACTACTCTTAAGCTTGTCAGTTTTTTTTTAAAAAAGGCCCCCAGTCTTTTAGTCATTCAAGAGGAGATCTCCAACGTTTGGGTAAAATGAATCCTTAATTAAAAATTCGAAGGAAGGAAAAGTGGGTCGGGAGTATAAGACAAAGTGAAAGAGAGAGATAGAGAGAGAGAATGAGAGAGAGAGGGAGAGAGACAAACATCTTGTGAATATCTCAACCCTCCTCAGTCTAAACACAATTGTGTTTTTCTGTGTGTGTATATATATATACTATATATATATCTAATATATAAAAGGAAAACAAAGGCGTATGTATGTATGTATGTATGTATGTATGTCCCCGTATAGAAATCAAAACCATTTCACCGATCTTGACAAAACTTGACAGAAATGTTCCTTGGGTACTAACTTAGACCTGTATGTATGAATTGTAGCCCTAAAACAAACTTAAAACCCTAAAAAAAAATAAAGTTTCCAAAGTCTATGACAGCTATACTATTTTATGAACTAGGCTTTGTTTACAAATGTTGACATGAGAAAAAGATCGAAAGGATTTAGATCTAGATTATTCTAGATCTAATTTTAAAAAATACACTTTGCACTTATAGATTTTAACTTTGACGCATGAAAATACAAAATATAGTCTAATGATTTAATTATTTAACAAAATTAACCTTCGAATTTGTGTTTCAAAAAGATTTTTACATAAATTCGTTCTTCGTATCTGCGAATATAAAAATCCTGTTGAACATAGTTGCATTAGACATTACCGAAAGGTTACAAATCTCTCTATTCCTAGATCTAGATCTAGATCTAGGTCTAGAACTAAAGATGATAGAACTTCTCTTCGCAAAGATAGTTTAAAGCTTTAACACTTGAACATACTAATTATAGTCCATTCATTTCATATTTTAATCAAATTAACATTGAAATTTGTTTTCTAAAGCATTTTACATGATTGCAACTATTATCCTATTATCGCGTAAAATAAAGTCAAGTTTCTATTTATAGCTCCATTAATGATTTCTTTTTTAACGTGAATTCGCGCATTCGCTTTACTTTAAACCTTATTATTTTCTTTGTTTCTAATGCACAATATCACTGACTACATCAGCATTACGCAAATTAAGACCCGCGGACAGCGGGAAATATCTGTCTAGTAGGGGAGAGGCTTGCAATATGGACCATGATCAAAAATGGACCACCACGATATTAGGGAAACTACACTATATTGACAAAAACTAAATATTGAATATTCAACAGTAATCTCCCTTAGTTGGTTTGCATACATCAGTACATAGAAAACGAAAGTATATTTTATGAGCTAGGTGATTTTTTGTTTTCGCATATTTTTTTCTAAAATCTGTTCCTCGTTTATGGCTTGTATGGAGAAGCAGACTTACACGAGAAGACTCAAATAAATTTGTTCATGTTTTAGGACCACTAATGACTTAGTGAAAGAATGTTCAACACAGTAATCGTGTTATTAACTTTTTAGTGACAACTTTTGCTAAGCCTATCATTTTTCTAATATGGACCACGTAAAAATTCTAATATGGACCAGTGGTCCATAATTGATTCTCGGCCATATCAGTGGTTCATATTAGATCACATCTCTCTCTTTCTCTCTCTCTTCGATATGTATATATATATATATTGTAACGAATCTCACCTTCCAGGCTCTCTTCAAAATGCACCACACGACACCACCAACTTAAAGAACTTGATAAATCGATGCTCCAAAATAACGCAACAGTTAAATGTTAAATAAATCATAGCCTATTCTGTTCAATTGGCTACAACGTAACAAGGACTGTACAAAATCTTCACACTCTAACGTATCAACTCTGCAACTCTGTATCAACTTTCTGTATTCTGTATTTTTCATTTTATTTATTGTCATTAGCTGTGAATATTAGGTTTTAGAAAATATCGTCAAGAACTCGTTAAGAAAATGGCCACATAGGAGCTCTTGAAGCTGTGAGGTGCCTTGTTCTCATCAATGAATATCTCTAAGAGTGTAAAGCAGCGTTTCTCAAAGAGAGAGGGGGGCGCGACGTCCTTACATACAATGCATACAATACACGGGTGAGGCGAAGCCGGTCAGTAAATTTGTCAGGGTAATTTCCATTGCAACTATCAATTTATGTTTGAATATTAACCAAGTAAAAAAGCATATTAATTAAGTAAAACAGTTTTATTACCAAGATTTAAAAAATTAAAATATTTCAAGCTAGACTGCTAGAGATATCTTTTTATCTTCCAAGTAGAGCCTTTTAAAATATAAAAATGTAGGCATATAACAGTCTGCATCAATATCGACTCAAAACTAGCCTATTTGAAGAAGACATTTAAAACGTCTCCGCTAACGCGATTCTTCTCAACTTTAACATGATGATGATTTTGCGACCATCAAGTCTATTGTAGACGTTGCGCTATGTGTAACTCAAATGTAGCTCGCATAAAAGTATTGAGTTTTTTCCTCCTTTTTTATTAGACTTGATCTAAGACTTTTTTTTTAATTAGGATGAATTGAGCACTCTGATTACAGGAAAACACTTGCATTATTAAATATAAATAAATTGAAACGTCACAAAATTTGTTTTTACGACCTATAAATTTTGTTACATAACTATTTAGCACTAATAAAATTTTCATGTCTAATGTAAAACAGCAATTAATGATAATGACAAATGAAAGTGCTTTTAATTGCATAATTAAAAAATAATAAAATCTTTAGTTTTTGTTCATTAACCTATGTATTTTTTTCTTCATTACCTTTGGTCCATATTGAAGTTTAATGTGGTCCATATTAGAAAACTTGGGTTTCAAGATGGACCACTTTG
>JADKLZ010001483.1:24865701-24884282 GCA_021533235.1 Biomphalaria straminea
GGGGGGGGAGAGAGAGACACGATTGTGGTATATGAATATTAGATGATACACCAACGATTATATTTCTTTATATAAATACAAAAAAAAAGTCGTTAGACATGCACAAGAGTACTTAAAGTCTGCTTCCAATGTGACAAACTGGGAGTCGTGAGCAGCTCAACATGCAACTAGGAGAGACCACTCAATGAAAGGAACTCTGCACAATGACGTGAAACATCATCTACAGACGCTCGTAAAAAAAGAAGGTAAAAAAGAAAGTCTTGATCGATTCCTTGTTATTTTTGTCATATTCAAAACATCAGAGTACATTCTGAAACGCCCTGATAATCAAATAGTTGGGTTTATTTCTTGGGTTATTTGTACACTTGAGATAGCTGTAATATCTTGCAGAGAACAAACCGCTAAGGGAGACTATAATTAACTTCCCTAAGCATGGAAGACTTATACAAGGGAATTCTCCTGACCCTTTGACCTTTCAGTACTTTTCGATACTTGCCCTTTAGAAATTGAGTGCGATAAAATCTACGTCCAACGTCTTTTTCTATAATGGCGCTTTGAACGACATTGTTTATGAACAATATATTTATTTCGAATTTTGCCCTTCGATTGTACACTAACGTTAAAATGTATTGCTTGAATACAGTGTTTCTCAAACTGTGCCCTGCGGAACCCCAGTGTTCCGCAAGGCCTGAATAGGTGTTCACGAGCCACTGGAATAAATAACTAGTAGGCCACCAGGTGAATTAACTCTTTCTCTTCTAATCGGTGATACCATCGTTAATTTGAACAAATTTAAGTTTTTTTTTTTAAAACTTGTCTTTGTGTTATATAAAGAGAGCATGCATTTCCCTTTAATTCTATACCAAATACAAGATTGTCTGATAACAAACAACAAAGTTATTGAAGCCCAATCATAACAGGGTAGTGAAACAGAAATGAGCGAAATGAAGAATTCCTTCAAAATGTGGAAACATAATTACGGAGAGAAAGAGTTAATCTCTTTAAAAACAACTAGCAAAGTGTCTAGTTAAATACTCAGAATGTGTGAAGTGATCCGTTATGGCAAAGATTTGAGAAACACTATTTTGGTAATA
The DNA here is from genome assembly GCA_021533235.1 of Biomphalaria straminea. Lineage (NCBI taxonomy): Eukaryota > Metazoa > Mollusca > Gastropoda > Planorbidae > Biomphalaria > Biomphalaria straminea. The sequence goes on from JADKLZ010001483.1 coordinate 24,866,796, forward strand.
ACATTACAAAAACATCGTTTTGTGATTGTTTGCTATGGCGTTAATATTGCCGTATTATTTAAAAACTTAAAAAAAATATTTTTAAAACAAGAGAGGGAAAAATCTTATCTAGAGGGAAACATCGCACAATCACTGTCAATGCGCAATACTGTATGATTTATCACCATTTTTACCTATAAAGCAAAATTAATTACCACTACTTGTTTAACAATCTGTTGTTGTTTTTTTATGAAAAATAAATTGTCGTTGACTATAAGAAAAAGTACCTAATTTCAGATTAATCCGAGAACGAAAAGTGTGTGAAAAACAAAACAACAAAAGATGTAAAAGATTTCCTCCACAAAGACAAATCAACAGACAGACAGGCGGAGTGAGTTGATAGAATCTTTGTAAAGATCTGTAGAAGTATTTTTTTTTATTTTTTTTTTACAAAACAACATTTCACAACACTTAATTGTGCTTTTGCTTTTTTTCGAGAAGAGAATTAGTGTGTGTGTGTGTGTGTGCTTTTGTGTGTGTGTGTGTGTGTTTATAAGTGTAGACATTATGCTCGCAGAATAATATGCAGTGCCTTCTTCAGAGCAAATAACTAAGTTGTGTTGCTATATTACTGTTTCGTATTGCGAAACGCAAGAGTTATTTCTGGATTAGATTTTTTTTTTTTTGTATTCGCAAGAACTTATGTTAACTTAACATCGGTAGGTGCATTGTTTACTCCGTGTCATTTCGAAAGACTGATACAACATTATTGGTCAGCTTTGTTAGTTACAATTAAATGACTATGTAAAGTGTTGGATTTTAGAAATTGGATCCATGTGTAGGACCTTTTTGTGGAAGCTCTTTACCTTTTCAAGCGTCTATATAAATGCACTGAATAATATTTATTTATAACATCTAATACCATATTTGTGATGAAAGAAAAATAGTTTATGGCACAGTCCTCGTTCCATACACTGAGCCGTGTATATGCCAATGTTTCTTCATCCCTAGTGCTACTAGAGCATGGAATAGATTGCATGAGTCAACCAGGAAGACCAATGACTTGGCAGATTGATTGACATAAATGACTAGAAGACCTAGAAACTCACGTAGAATATAGTCAACTTTTTTTTTTATTAAAGTAACGTATGTATTTCAAAGAACAGTACTTGTTTTATTTAAGTTCAATTTACTAATTTCATTACATTTCAAATGCATATTTTCTAAACAAATTTATCTTGAGAGGCTCCAAAACTTCAGTTGTCAATCCGGCTGGGTTTAGTTACTCAAATTTAAGTATTTGTTTTCACATTAGTTGTTCCATGCGTACAAGTATATATTGGGTTTTAAAATATTAATGTTATTAAATGCTTATTACAAATATTGCATCACAAACGAAGAGATTAGAGACAGGATTAGTTCAGCGCTTGGACCCTACTGGTAACTACTCTAAAAAAAAAACGTAATCTAAAACTCTATTGCCATCAGGGGCGGACTGGGTGTCAAAATTGGCCCAGGCATTTCTATAACACTTCGGCCCATAAACTGTATATTATACGATGGGCCTCCAATTATAGGCCTACCTGTCCAGAAAATCTTTGTGTTAAGTTTAATCATGTATCCATAACTGTAATCATGCTCTATATTTTTATACGAAATCTATCCCTTATATTGCTTTTTCATCGCTAAGTGTGTAGGCCCGAATGAAGCCTGCACTAGCACTGTCTATGGATGTAGACTATAACGTTATTTCGGAAAATATGCTAAAAGAAATTAGTATTAGGACCTACAATGTTGAGTCTGTAAAAGACTCTTTTTAAACACGACGCCCAGAGGGCCACTTTGTTAAGAGAATATTACAAAACCTTTAAAAATTCATAATGTGACCAAATGGCATTCATGAGACCCTTTAGGTAACCCTACCGGCCCATTAGGGTACAGCCCACCGGGCATTTGCCCGAATGCCCATATAGCCAGTCCGCCCCTGATTGCCATATCACAAGGTTTTGAGGGCTCGCACAAAAACTTCCTACAAGGAACTGTAAGAGGAAAAAAGAAGAAGAGGAAGACAGAGAAAGGGATCGGAAGACAACGTAAAAGAATGGGCGGGCCTGGGATTGTAAGAGATTCTATTAACGACAAATTAAGAGAAGAGATCTTTTGTGGTTCCCCAGTGAATCCATAATATGTACTGTATGTGAAGAACGAAGCATTAGTGTTAATTAGTAAATATAAATGATTTTATTTAGGTAACTGCTGCCTTGAATAGAGACGCGTAAACACAAGGACTGAAGCGCCCTCTACTTTCTCTCGTTACCTCTTGCGTTGACACGAATCTCATTGCCTATTACTTTAATACAATTGTCTTTGACTCGACACCTCTCTGTCCAGTCAAACTCACCCTCCCTCCTCAAACACGGACACAGTGAAGAGAGGGCGAGTGTGGGGAAACTATACCTACTTTCCAATGCGAGAGAGTCTGGAATTCCGACAATGTTACAAATGAAGCCAATAGAATTCCCTCTTAAGGAACCTAATTCATTTTTCAGATCTCGTGATCTGCCTTGACTAATGTCCTTCTTCCTGTAAGGTCTTTACGTGGACACGAGGTAAACATGGCCGGAGAATAAATTATAGAAAGAAAGGTGAGACTTCAGAGGAAAAAAACTCACTTACAGAACTAAAAAAATCCATTAGGAAACTAGACATTGGGATATTTTCTTAATGTGCAATATCTTTTTAAACAATATGTTCATTGTGTATACAATTATGTGGTATTTTCTATATCGATGTTCTATTATGTGGTATTTTCTATTTCGATGTTCTACAATACTTTTTGACAGGGGGCTCTAAATAAAAAACAAACAGTTATACATACGAAAAAAAAAGCAGACTATAATATTAAAATGCATATTGTTGGAATGATAAAATAGAAATCCATATTTCGCACTGGCGACAACTTAATTTTTTTTTATCTATTATATTAAATTTCAAATTCAAAATCTAATTAAATTCAATCTGATTTACACCATATTAAAAACGAATAAAATATAAATACTATAAAAGTAAATGAGTTTATAATTCAGCTTCACACATTCATATGATAATACACTCAAGCTCAAGCATACAAACTAGCAACTTGTAGATCATTTCAATTACGCCAAGACCCCAGGACTATTTGCGGTCTCTCGAAACCATTATCCCAGAGTTCATAATGAAGAAACAGAAACATTGTTGTGATAGGATATAAATATTTGTTTGCAACGATACAAATACACGCTGGTGAGAAATTTACTTCCAAAAATGTTGGGCACACTGATCTAAATTTTTAATAAACCTTTAGCCTGCTACGCCAGTAGAGTGATTGTCGTGACCATTCTTCCCCTTGTATTTGACTTACCCCTTTTTGAAAGTATGCGAGATTTGAATCCACGCCGAAAAAACAATAAAGGTTTAGGGTGTACAAAATAAAAGGAGTGCTGATAAGTAGTGTTTTTTTTTCTTTAAAGGCAGATAATTGTAATAGTGTGTTTGTTTTGAATGACTAGCAGTGCCATTGTGTGTTACAGTGAATGGAAAAACTAGTTGTTAGTATTGGGTTGTCTGGACTGACAATGGAATGTGTTATGTGCCTCTGCGTTGAAGTGGGTCAGTGAATAGTACAGTGCTGAATGAGACATCATGAATTGATCGAGATGAAATTGCAAGATTAATAAAGTCAAAGTATTTCTCTTGATGATCTACTTTTTCTATGACAATAATACATTTTTGTGCAATTTTTTTCTAGCACTACAGAATCAAATTTTCTAAGCACTTCGGTTTTTAACACAAAATAATTTCAGTTATTTAAAAAAGCATTAATTTTTTCGATCTACGACAGTAGCGCAACAAAAAAATCTATTTAAAAAATTAGTAGGCAAAACCTGTAAAAAAATTGGACATTTCTAAATTTTAGACCGCAAATGAAATCAATAACGAAATACAGCTTCACATATTATCATAAAGTTTATATTGACGTTTACCTCCCGTTATCCATTCTCGGATCATATCGTTGCACCATAATTCATTGTCTAACACTCTAAGAAAATAAACGAGTCAATCAGGAAAAGTCAATAATTAGTCTTTAATTAGTTCTAATAAATTAATTTTATTTTATTTAGAAAATAAGGGACAAACCTTACAATATTAAGAGATATGGCATTGATTGTATAATTTTTTACACATATTTAAATATTTTACCAATTGTTTTTTTTTGTGTGTGTTTTTAGCGGCCCCCGTAAGGGGAAAAAGCCGCTATTAGGTTTGTGCAAAATGTCCGTCTGTCCGTCTGTCCGTCTGTCACAGTCAGAGCGCCAAAAGTAGAAGAGATACGAAAAATATTATTTCACCATTAAATGCGGCTTGAAAAGTTTAGGTGCAACGGCTACTTTTAGTTTTCTTAACGCAAACCGTTTAATTTATAAAATTAATTATGCAAGCGATTTTTTAATAACAAAACACCAATTCTAAAACAATTACGTAAATGTAAGGGAGGAAATGTTACTATAAGAAATGCTCTAAAAACATAGATACCACGCACATTTTTTAAAATGAACTTTTAGCAGCGTCTTTCGTGTACTAGCGTAAAGACCGGAAATGACATGATTCTAAACTAATTTCTTAAATTTAAAAAAAAATCAGATTTTTAAAAATAAAATTGTATAATGCCCCTATTAAAATGAAACTAACATATTTTTGTGCGTTTTGTCTGTTGTTTGGTCTGTCCGTCACGGTTAGAAAAAAACACTAAAGGCTTTTGAAAATATGATTTAACCTTTACTGTTCTTTCAGAAATATTGCGATAGTTTAAGGATGGGAGCATACAGGAATTGAGCCAGGGACTTAGAAGGAACATCCGAAACATCTTGCGAATAGGCGGATCTGACAGGGATCCGACTCCGACGGGGGCCGCCTCTGAGTTTGTGTATCACACAAACTCTCTTTGTAATCTTGTTTTTTATTTATTTACTGTGTGGCAACATTGAAGTTCAATTGAGCAACCTTGCCATTGTTGAACGTAAACAATAATCTTCAATGGAGTTCAATGAAAGATTTTTTTTTTTAACAAAATTTGCCTGACAGCTGCGAACCTAAATATAGAACAAAAACAAAATATACGCATTAACCTCAACGCAGTTATCTTCACTTATATCACCACAAAACCTTTTCTTTTTTTTTTACTTGATTCTAAATATCTTAACAATGTGCGTCTCCACTTTCCCGCCAAATCTCAGCATATCAACTCAGTGTACAATAGTAAGGCATAGCAAAAGATGAGATAATTAAAAAAACAAATCAGCATTCAAGATACCTGTAAGACTAGGCAACGGTAGCGCTGGTTTTAGAAGTCAGTATATATTGCGTCTATAGGTTTAACTCTTTGCAGCTAAAATGCGATTAGTAACATAGCCGATTGGTATGTGAGGGGGGGCGTGGTGGTGAAATGGTTAAACGCCAGGCTTCCAAACAGCGGGTTCTAGACTCTGAATTCCAGTGAAAGCTGAGATTTTAAATTACGGGATTCTACAATGAGAACTTGACATTAGATGAAAAAGTAAAGGCGGTCGGTCGTTGTGGTTGTCGTAAATGTAATTGACTATAAAAAATGGATTGGATAATTTCTTAAAGGGACCAAATTATGATGCCATTCTTGTATTGCTTTAGTTGCGTCTTACGTAGACATTTATCTTGTTTAAAAAAATACAAAAACAATGGCAAGTGAAAACAAGCGACTGTCGAAAGTGTTAAAACAAAATAGTCAGACAAATGTCTACATCGACGTCCTATAGAAAAGTTTCAGACGAAGACATAAACAGACTATGTAAAGAAAAGCACAATTAATCCACTAGACTAGCAGATATTGGAACGGATGCGCAGTGGCTGAGCAGTAAAACGCTTGCCTTCTGAACCTGGGATTTTTATATCGGGATCCATGGGCGCCTCTGAGTCCACACAGCTCTAGTGGGTACCTGACATTAGTTAGGGAAAATAAAGGCGTTTGGTCGTTGTGCTGGCCACATGAAACCATTGTTAACCGTAGGCCATAGAATCAGATGACCTTTACATCATCTGCCCTATAGACCACAAGGTCTGAAAGGGGAAATTTATTTTTTTCTTTTAACAAGATAATGGAACAGGCGTAGAATATGGTATGTCAGGGCTGGCTTCTAGAAGCCATGTAAATTACCAAATTCCCATACATTTCTGACCTGAAGACAATATTTTAAATATATTATATTTCTGCAACTATTTAACTGTCCTGTGTACATAGATCATCAATCACTTCCCCTACCCCCACTCTCCCCACCTCAAGATGCATAAAGGTAAATTTAAAATAGATTTTTTTTGCTATACTGCTTCCTTATCCGCCCCCCTCCCAACAAGACCCAACCCCCCCAAACCCACCCCCCCACATCCCTGTTTGAGAACACTAGTGTACAACAAAACTGATGAATAATTTCATTATATTGTAACAGTTGGCAGATGTATTGATGAAAGGCGGGAATTTGTTTATCTTTGAAGCGATCAATCTGTGTTGTGCTAGCTGTTGAAAACTCAACCCTCTCCCCCCCCCCTTTGGACATTTGCTTTTTATCAGGAGGCGTGTTTCCTCTTTAACGTGTGAGCGTTGTCCCCCTTTGTTTGAAAGAATTTCCTCTTCATTAGTTCAAAACTGTTCGCCCACTTGCAAGAAAAACTTTGAATCGCGTATACAGCCTGTCTACAAGATCTAGCCCGACGGTCAGGAGTACAGCCTGCTTTTAGATATAAATATATGTGTATGGAAAGAAGCGCTGTCCAGGGCACAGGTTATTTATTCATCAATTCATCTTTTAACACCGGCGGTAGATCAAAGCTGCTGTGTTGTCTTGTTACTGACAGCGCCAACACCTGGCCTCGTCTGGACCTAACTCTAACAGGGACTCCCGAAACTGCAGCTGCCATCTTCTTCCGTTCCATTCTAGTAGTCGTGTAATATGTACATTGATGTTCATCTGGTTTGACATCTATGTACAAGTTATTGAAATATCACCTAATTTAAAAAGAAACATTTTACCGAGATTTAGGTCAGATTTCCTACTAAGCATCGACTTAATAATGAGGAGAGCAATGAACCAGACTGCCTTTGGTATTCCATGGCGTGAACAAAACCGAATGACGGACTTGGACTTTGCCAATGACTGTGCACTACTCGGGGCCTCAAATTAAATGCATAAAGAAATGAAGGAGAGCCTAAATAGAGTGGCATCCAAAATTGGCCTCCGCATAAACCTGGATAAGACTAAAATTTTACGAGTAGGATATAAGGCAAAGGGTGCCCCGTCAGACTTGGCGAGTCAAAGCTTGAAGAGCTGGACAAGTTCACCTACTTTGGCAGCATAATAACAAATTATGGGGATGCATACCATGATGTAGTGTGCCGAATCGGAAAGGCATGGAGCATTTTCATAGACTGCAGCCTATTTGGACAAGCCAAGCCATTGGACTCCAGACAAAAAATACACCTTCTCAACACAATCGTCATTCCAACTGCAACATATGCATGTGAGACAAGGAAGTCATCTGTCAAAATTTAGAAAAGACTAAATGTGGCTCAACAAAAATGGCTGTTCCCGATTTTGTGTGTCAGTTACACAGACCGGGTCTCAAACAAGAAAATTCTATGCCGAACTGGGAGTCGAACACTTTGTGAGGTTGTGACAGAGCGTCGCATGAGGTTTGCGGGACATGTTCTGCCACAAAATGAATTACGCACACTCAGAGTTGCGATGGCATGGAGGCCAATACGAGGAAAGCGCAAACAGGGACGTCCTCGTATTACTTGGCGCCACACCTTCATGGAGGACCTCAGAACAGTGGTCACCAGGTGGGAGGAGGCTTCAGACATTGCCAATTACAGATCTTTGTGGCTCGAATCCCCGTATAGATTGGGATTTTGAATTTCGGGATTTTTAGGGCAACTCTGAGTCTAATGGGTACCTGACTTTAGTTGGGGAAAGTAAAAGCGGTTGGTCTTTGTGTTAGCCATTTAACACCCTGCTCGTTAACAGTTCGCAAATGAAACAGATGATCTTAACAGCATCTGCCCCATAGATGGCATGGTCTGAAAGGGAAACATATTTGTGATTTAGAGATATGTACAGGAAGGTTTTTAATCACTTGCGTATTTTTCGGTCTTAATTTTTTAAAATTATTTTTCTATTTTTTTAAGGGACACTCTACTCAATTCGCCTAGGAGCTCCAATTACCCCTTGTCCCAGGACCGAAAAATGTCGGTCATTTCTGAAAAATAGTATATATATATATATAAATATAAATATGTGTGGGATTGGACTAAAGAAAATAACTCACCCATTCTTAGGATCGCTGGTATCTCTCCGATTACAGAAGCGTAATCCAACTATGATCAATTATCCCCGATAAAAAGAAATAATGTCAATATCTCCAAATCAAATGTACATATCCTGATTCACTAACAAAGTAGAAAACAACTCTAATCCTCAGTCAACAGATCCAAACTCAACAAAGTTTCTTAACACATTTACACACTACATGTAGTTAAGGTCATTTACGCCAAACAGCCCAACAGCATGACCAATATAAACAAAATCACTCTACTTCGCAGGTGGAAAAAAAATTTTAGTCAGGGAGGAACAGGGTTATAAAAGTATACACATATATATATATATATTTATATTTGACCACAAGGAAGACATTGTATCTCTTTGTTAACCATTTCATCTGTGTTTTGTTTTATTTCATTATATTATGAATTTTTGTTGGACAATAACAATTTGATCATGTTTACCTCATTTAGTCTATGGGCTCTTGCTTTACTCAGGAAATGACCAATGGTAGCACATTGACCCACATATCCTCATTGACCAAGGGGTCTTGCTTTACTCAGGAAATGACCCACTGGTAGCACATTGCCCAACATATCCTCATTGACTGCCCTAGATACTAGGATGTCAGGGAGAATTTTTTTAGAGCCACTAACTTAAAAACACTATTCGACAATGTTCGAAGGTACTCGGCTTTCTCCGGGAGGTGGGGTTGTCTACGAAGATCTGATATATGAATTTGTGAACATGTACTATTTACATTACATTTTTACCAAATTATTAAAATTTTTACTACCTTTACTATTTTAACTGTGAATAGAGCAGTGGCATAGCTAGGGTGGGGGGAGGAGGGGGAAGATTTTTAAAATCCCTCCGGGCCCCCACTTGAGGGGTTCCCCAAATGAGTGTTTTTTACATTAAACATAAACAATGCAGCGGCCCCAAAGAGGTCAAGCCCCGGGCACCCAAACGATGGAAAATTCCTAGCTACGCCCCTGGAATAGACCTTGTTTTTTTTATGATTTAATTGTATAGAATTTAGCCCTTCTTATGTAAAAGGAGAGTGATCCTTGTAGAATTACGGGAACGACATGGCCTAAATTGTGCTGATGTGCCTAAAATCAAAAACTCAAAGCCACATTGCCGCACGTGACCCAAAATGTTTATATCCCTATCTCAAGTCACACCATGATACCTCATAAGCAAGATTTTTCAAGATTCATTTTATAAGAGCAGTCATTTTTCTAAATTTTTTTTGGCCTCGTTTTGAATTTTTCCTACATTTGAAGGAAAACCTGAAAAAAAATTGTATTAGCTCTTGAAAACTTTCCGATTTGAACAGAACTCCTCACTATTGGAGATCTAAAAATAAAGTTTTTATTTTGCTCATTAAATACAGAAATTCTGGGTTGCACCTGCGCATTGATCTACACCTTGGACAGAATAGAGTGTCAATTAAGTTGTCATTAAAAGCTTGTTGTATATACAGTGAGTTTTCAATGTCAGCTGTGTCTCTGGCCATCTTTCGCTACATCACACTTATATTCCTTGCTTCAATGCTTTTTTATTTAATATGCGTATATCTTGTGTAGGTGGAATGCCTTGTCTGCAGTCATTGAAAGTTTTTGTCGCTAAAAAACGTTTGTAGGATCTATGATAAGGTTATTAAAATAATTATGCTTCAGGAAACGATAGTTTTTCGTTTTACCTTTTTTATGGCAATTTCATTTGGATTCATTATTGATCTCTATTTTTCTCTATATATCTGTCTCTTTCTTCTTCTTTTTCTTTCCTCTATCCTTTCTCTTTGAAGTGTCCAAAAACTTTAGAGATAAATCCGTTTTTTTTATATATCCGGGAAAGATTTTTATCCTGCTATCCGGGGGAAGGATTTTAGCTCTTCGCCGCCCTTCCTGTCAGGAGGCCCCCCAACATCAAGGTAACCATTTATTCACAACCCTCTTTTACGAGACAGCTCCTTGAGCCAATGCCATAGGGTCTTTCTCCATTGCGAATGCCGGAAGCCGAGCCCTTATTCCTATAATGTATCGAAGCAAACCTTGAGAGGATCATTCTCATGCGTATGGTTTTCCTTGTAGAGCTATCGGATTTTCAGGGCGTACGTTTCCTTGGATGCCCCAAGCTGAGGCAACAAGAGCTGGAATCCTCGATTCTTCGATCTCTAACTCTCATTCCTCCTGTCTTAATCATTCTTTCTTCTTTCTTTCTCTCTCACTCATCACTTTAATTTCATCATTAAATGTTTCCATTCGATATTTGTAATCCCTTGATAAATTAAGTTTCGTCATTCATTTTCGCTGACCCTTTTTCTCTCCCTCTGTTTCTCTCCCTTTATCTCACTCTCCCTTCATCTCCCTCCCTTTATCTCACTCTCCTTTTATCTCATCTCTCTCTCCCTTCATTCCTTTCATCCATTATCTCTCTCACCCCTTTATCTGTCTTTCGTTTATCTCCCTATAAACCCTCTCCCTTTATCTTTCTCCTTTATCTCAATTTCTTTTCATTCCTCTCTCCCTTTATCTCATATCTTTCTCCCTTCATACTTATTTATTATTTCTCTTTCTCTCTTTCTTTCGCCCCCTTTATCTGTCTCCTCTTTATTTCTTCCCCTTTATATCTCTCCCTTTATCTCTATCCTTTATCTCAATGTCATTTCATCCCTCTCTCCCTTTATCTCATTTATCTCTACCTTCATCCTTCTCATTCATTATCTCTCTCTCTCTCTCTCTCTTTATCTGACTTCCTTTTACTTTCTCTCCCTGTATCTATAATCCTTTATCTCAATCGCCTTTCATCTCTTTATCTCTCACCTTTTACATCTCTCTCCCTTTATCTCTCTTCCTTTATGTATTTATCTTGAAAGGACTATCTATAGGTCATGGGACATCAATTAAGCATAATATTATTGAAGAATTGGATACATTAATGCTCAGGAAACAATTGCACAGTTCTTTAGGTCTAGATACAAAGACCTATCATCAGAAAGTTGAGCGTGTAATAGATGTATACATTTGTTTAACTAGGATTCTTTCTCGGCGGGGGGGGGGGGGGGGAGGTCGGGAAAAAATGTTGTATTATTTTTTAATCTAACTTTCATTAGTTATCAAGAGTGAATCGATTGCCCTATAACAGCGGTTCTCAACATTTTAACCTCGGCGACCCCTTTTTACAATCCACCACTCTGCCTCGACCCCCCCCCCAAAACACACAGACAAAAAGCAATAGAAGAGTAGACAATAACAATCCGTATTTTCGATGGTCTTAGGCAACCCTTGGCTAATCGTCAATCGACCCCCCCCTCCCAAGGGGGTCGCGACCCATGGGTTGAGAACCCCTGCTCTATAAGATGTAGAAAGGTAGTATGGTCATTTTTTTTTAAACATAATTTTCAACGTTTTTCTAGCTTTGTGTGACTTGATTTCCATGGCTTGTTTGTATTGAGGAAAGAAACACAAGTCTGTCCATTACTGCAAACGACTTAGAAGTTGATTGATTAAACTGTACAGTTCTTTGGAATGCTAATGAAAAAAAGATCTTAATGATAAAGTACAAAATAGTTAACTACGCCATGGGCGACAAGAGGTTAAGGGAGTTCGGGGGGGGGGCCTTTGTGACTTTTTAATTCTAGCAAGCCGAGTTAGCCCTGTCGGGCTGAGACTATGAATGACCACTTTATCAACCAAATGTGTAAAAACGCCAGGACGTCTCTTCGTGTTCAGGCTCTTGAGTCCAGCGGTTCTATAGAAGCTGAATTGAGGGGTTTCACCTAATGTTCATGTGTTTTATTGTCATGTTACATTGAAATATCGATCCAAAGTTACTCGCGTAGTGACCTTGAAAGTATGAGCTAGAATACTTCGACATTTTTGCTTTAGTTTAGTACTCACTAGACAGCAGGTATTGAAATGTGCTATGGATGTAGAGAAAGTGGAGCGTTATGCCCCCTGGCTACAGATGCGCGATTTTGTGACTTGGTGTAATAACATGGATTCTCTACTTCGCTTGTTCCATTTTCTAGTTTTCATTTATGATAGAATTTTTTTTTCTCTGCATTAATAAAAAGCAATACAACTGTCCATATTTCCTTTGCCCTTTTTCTTACACTTTCTTTCTTTCTCTTTGTTTCTCTTATTTTGTTTCTTTCTTTCTTTTGTTTCTTTCTTTCTCTTTCTTTCTTTCATTTTTTATGTTTGTTTCTTTTTCTTTTTTCTCTTTCTCTCTCTTCCTTCTTTTCTCTTTCTTTGTCCTTCTAGTTTCTTTCTTTCTCTTCCTCATCCTTTCCCTCTCTCATCATTTTACTTTCTTTATCTTTCTTTCTTTCTCATGAATCTTTCCACCTTTCCATCCTCTTTTTCATTTTCTCTTTGTAGAATTTTCCACCGTTTCCCACCCCTCTGTAATTCTTTTTTATCGATGCATTCTCCCCCCCCCCTCTTTCTCTTCTCTCTCTCTCTCTCTTACTCAACTTCTTGTTTCACCTTTATACCTCATACCTCTCTCCTTCTCCACTTGTAGAGGTCTATCTCTGCCTTTGCACGCAAGGGCTGTGCCTTCAATTTCAAACGCGAAACAATAAAACTGGTACAGGTCATGTCGACCTTTCCGCCCATGCCCTACTTTTATAGATCTAATTAAAACAAGTTCCAGAACGTTTTTTAGGAGTTCGATTTAAAAATACATTACGAAAAAAAAAAACAGGTCAATGTTAGAAAGGCAGACAAGAATTCGTCAAGTCTTTTTGGTTAAAAGGTAAAGAGGTTTTGCATTTAAAAAAATGGCAATAAAAAAGAGATTTTTATGTTATTCTATTCATCTTAATTTTAGTACTGCAACCTTTGTTTAAATAGATCATTAGATTTTTCTCTAGGTTGCTTCTCAGTAATTCTCTTGGTCTAGGCTCTTATTCTAACGCTACATTGCTCTGGGGTACTGAGCTGAATGTCCTACACCAGTGATGCCCAGCCTTTTTCGGCCGGCGGGCCATTTTCATTCCCGACACTCGTGTCGCGGGCCACATCATCGAATACATAAAAAAAATGGAATGGTAATTAATTCCATTTCAAATAGTTTAGTAGTAGCACTACTAGGCCTACTTACACATGCAATGCGAAAATGTGAAAGATCGGTTTCAACCGTTTTATTGTTGAAAACGTTTGTCTACTCAATGAAGTGCTTGTAAACATTGTGATCGTCCTTAATACTTGATTTCGGAAATTTTAAAAGTTTCTTCATACACATGGCGAAGAAATCAATTGTCTGTATCGCTCTAAATTTCTCAAGTTGAGATGTCTGGCTTTGTAATCAAACGAGCTCCAGTTACAGATCTGTTGCAGCAGTCTTCAGTGGCAATGGCAAACATTTCAAGATCTGCTGCTCTGTCATTTTGTTTGGAATGGAAATGTTTACCTATATCGTCCAATCTTTTTGCTTTAATTGCTTTTTTTTCCCAGGACAAATTCTTTCATCACAGCTAGAAAAAAAAAACACTTATTTTTACGCTTCATTTCTCATAATTTGTACAACTCTGTAGTTTGCCCTTACCGTGGACACATTTCTTGTTCTTTTTTTCTAGTCAGTCGCTAAACTTTTACGATTGTTTTCTTTGCAGCTCAAACCAAAAAAATGCCTCCATATTTTTAAAAAATGTTTTGTTTTATAAATGCCCTTTTATGTTATATTTGTTCGTTCCTACGGTTCTCCCATACATTAATCCACAAATATGAAATGGTACCTACTATTCTCTTTGATATCAAAAGAACATTACCAAAAATGATGCAGAATTGATGCCCTGTGTTACACACAAGATGTTTAGAAAACGACTAGCTCAAGACAGCAGCGGAGTTATCCAAGAATCTAAAACAACTGTCAACACTTGTCAGCGAAAAAATAAACGTCGTGTTTATTTAAAAAAATATAATAATATGAATATTGGAATACTATTAGAATGAATTCTATCAACGAAAAAATGAGATCGAACGTAAGGAAAATACATTTTCAACCTTTTTTTTTTAATTTTCTTCACTTTGTGCCGATGTTTACGCGGGCCGGATGGAGCAACGTCGCGGGCCGGATTTGGCCCGCGGGCCGTAGTTTGGGCATCACTGTTCTACACAGTCTACCAGTGGGAAAAAAAAGTAAACTTTTCTTATTGTCTGCCAAATTAGAGAGCATAAATATTAAATTTAGAAAACTATGCAACTATTCATTTACGTGGCTCAGTGGTAGGTACTAGCTGCTTTAAAGGATTTGGTTCGAGCTAATACCTCCATGTAGATGAGCCGTGTTTGCAAAAGCTTCGTAGTGCAGTCCGGAAACACAACACACACACACATTTTCACGAACGAGATTGGACAAGATCGAAACAAAAATGGGTCAGAACAAAAGAGATTGGACAGCAAAGAGAGAGTGTTTGGACCATATGGAAAAAGATTGGACCAGAACAAGAAAAATTGGACCAAAAACGAGGGAGAACGATGACTGATTTCTCTGCAGTGGCACAATCGTGGCTATCGAAGATCTTAATATATCGACCAAAATACACGCCTATTGGGAAGTAACTCTGAACTGGGATATGACTGACTGTGCATCAGGCTGGAATGCTATCCTAGCAGTATCACCATCTATTCCTAGTCACCGAACCGAAGTGACCGTACCCTCTAAATATTCGGGCACTATCAAAGGAGAGCGGCTCAAGTTGTGGTACCAGATAGCGTACGGGCTTTGCTTAAAGATCCTTCCGCTTTTTGCCAGCCAAACCGCAAATTCCTGCATCCACTACATAAAATATATTCTATCTCAATATAATACGAAAATCCTCAACGCAAGCCACAAATTTTCTACTCTGCCATGTCATATTTTTGATTTTTTTAGAGCATCCAAAATTGAGATGGAGCCAGGGTAGCTAAATACGTTCACCACTGCTGCGTGGTTCTTGTACAGATACTTCTTTGGATGTAATCCAACACCTTTTTGACTGCTTCTAATTCTGCTTCCACACTAGACCTTCCGGAGCAACGACCCGCCAGTTTTAAATAATCAGGACGAAATAGTTTCAGGACACCTTTACATAACGGTTGAGTCACTGGTACTGAGTAAGAATTAATAGATTAGAAATCTAACTGCAGTCGATTCACTTCTCTTTTATATATTTATTAAAAGGGATAGACGAGCTGAGAATTTCAAAACTAATTATTTTTAAATCTCACTTGGCTTTGACCCAGATCTACAGAGATGTAGAACTGTATACCTTTTAACTTTTTTTTAAAATAAAATTTCTATCACAGAATAAGGAAAAATGAAATAAAAACTAAATAGATAATATGAACTAATCAAGAAAGACAACTGAGGAAAAATTATTTTAACATGTCTGATCTAATAATAAACTTTAGGTTTTCTAACGTTGCGCTGGCTAGGATAAAAAAAAAAAACAAACAAAAAAAACGTCTCACCATTTTTCTTTCAAAGCCATTCTGCGAACTGCTATGGGAGAATATGTACCACGTGGATAACATGGGTACCTTGTCAACATTTAAACAATGTTCACTATATGTTATGATGATGCTTATTTAATGTTACATTAATCATATTTCTATATAAACACATGGAGAGAAAGAGAGAACTAAAGCACATGTATTTTTATTGCAGATATCATACACAACAGAAGCAGAAAGAAGGCTGCAACGGCGCCTGGTGGTTACATATGCCCAACCTGCGACCACAGCTTTGTATTAAGGATTGGCCTCTTTAGTCACACAAGAAGTTGCAAAGGGAATATGCCACATTTAAAGACATAAAATGCCACAGATAAACAATAGATTAACCTTATAGAATGTTACAAGAAGTAATCAACCACTATGTCACTGTAGAGTGGTAAAATAATAACACAAGGAAGTGAAATAATGTCTCTGGTATGTGTTCATTAGGCATGTTGTAAACTTGTGGTAGATATAAGGTACCATACATCAATACATTCAGGGCCGGCTAATGTTAAACTTGTAATAGATATAAGGTGCCATACATCAATACATTCAGGCCCGGCTAATGTTAAACTTGTAATAGATATAAGGTATTATACATCAATACATTCAGGGCCGGCTAATGCTAAACTTGTAATGTATATAAGGTACCATACATTATTACATCCAGGGCCAGCCAATATTATCTTTTTCGCCTTCTTTCACCTTCACCTATTCCTTAGTCTTTAAGTCAGTTTGAACATTGGGGCACCATATAAGATCTGTTGACCATCTTTCTCCATTCCACTTTGTCTTTGGCCTCAAATCACCGTGTGGTGATGGTCCCCCTACGGGTGTGGTGGCATATTATAGGCATATGGAGGGCCCCCAGTAGGCTCGCTCTCCGGCCTCGTATGGGTCGGGCGAACCCATGTAGTTGGCTCAATGGACCGTGTCCTACGACCAGACGGATCATCGAATGATCCTGGCCACGGGATAAAATCTTTTCCAGGGTCACATTGTTCATAAAAGGGATGCGGTCATCTCGAACCATACGCGGACATCTAAACGATACAAATTGTGAAAACGGATGTGTCGAAAGAATTCCAAAGAATGCATTCACTTAGTTTCTTCTACTTTCAATTTGATCTAGGTCCAATTTTGGCGGGAAACAAGTGTTAAATAACGGAGAACAGACGACATCAACCAGAGAAACTCCCAATGAAAAAAAAAAAAACTAAGAAAGTAGTCTCAATGAAAAATTTTATGGTTCAGGAGATTCAGGGAGGGATAACTTGCTTTTGTCTGAAAAAAAAATGTCAATCGATTTACTTCCCTTCTTTTAGGAAGTCCGTCAATTTCTTTTTCTTGCTTCTGAGATTTTATTTTTAAAATCCCTTTTTTTTTTGGTTTCAAAAAGAAAATCTCTTTCATTTTTTTTCCTCGGCAACTCTCTTTGTCGTCCAAATCTGTCAATCTATCTTGTTAGCAATTTTGATATTATGAGATCAATCAAAGAAATTTCAGGACACTGACAAAGAGTTGGCACTGACATTGATCTCAGCCCTCGTGGGAAGAAACCAAAATGGGCGATGAATGTGATGTCATATCAGGGGAAGTGGAGAGTTTATACGTTGGGGGGAGGGGGG
>JADKLZ010001483.1:24899047-24914380 GCA_021533235.1 Biomphalaria straminea
CCCCCCCCCCCCATTTGTTTTTTAAGTAACCGCTTCTAAAGAACCGAAAAATTCACCAAGATATCTTTCTTCTTTCTTCCCCATTCGCCCTTATCTTCCCAACTGGTCCAGATAAGTGACAGAACCATAGAGAAATCTAGAAGCATGAAATAGCACCGAACAAAAAACAATCGGTAAAAATATTTCGAATAGTTTTTGGTCCAGATCTATTACCAATTACAGATCGGGTTTCAAACAAAGAAATCCTATGCCGAACTGGGAGTCGATCATTTAGTGAGATTGTGTCAGAGCGTCGCATGAGGTTAGTGGGATATGTTCTCCAACAAAAATTAACTACGCATACCAAGAGTAGCGATGGCATGGAGGCCAATACGAGGAAAGCGCAAACAGGGACGTCCTCGTATAACTTGGCGTCATACCTTCACGGAGGATCTCAGAACAGTGGACACCAGGTGGGAGGAGGCTGCAGACATTGCCAGTGACAGATCTTTGTGGAGACAGCTTGCCGCCCAAAGCGCCGAACCCTGCTTGCCGCATCCCTTGTCGTCCTGCAAAAGACTATAGCTAGAATGTAATAATTTTTTAAGTCGTAAGGAACATGCAAAATATGCAAACCAATACGAAAACAGAAACAAATAATATTATAAATGATCATAAATTATACTCTGAGATGGAAAATATGCACAAATAAATTACTAGCTAGTAACTATTTACCCAAATTTCCAAAGAAGTATGGTTGGTCGTTGTGCTAGCAACATGACCCCCTCGTTAACAGAGGGCCACAGAAACAGATGACATTTACATCATCGTCCCTTATAGACCACAAGGTCTGAAAAAGGAACTCTCTAACTTCAAAGGGAAATCATCTGTTATTATAAATATCTTCTTTACACCGATGAGTGATATGTCCCTAAAACAAATCTCTTCCTGTTTGAATGACGTCAAAGGTAACTATTTTATTTTTAACAAAGTGCAATGAAGATACCTCTTGTTTTTTGTAAATGTTTAAATCCTTTGCAAATGTCAAGTAAAAATAATAATAAAATTCATTGCAGCTGTTGAAAGTAAAAAAAAAAAAACAATATCACACTATCGGACTTTTGGAAGGCGCCTCTCTAGCAGAGTTTAGATAGTAGAAGCAGGCAAACGCAGTCTCCGTTGGGTAATCATGGTTGAGTTTTTAATTTTTTTTTTAAAATAAATATTTATATATAAATTTTCTTTTTTTGGGGTGGGGGGTAGCGTTGTGTGCTGCAAACTGTCTAAAGTTTGCTGGCTCCTTCCATTGCATGTCTTGACTGTGCACCAAATATCATGTAAATTCGTTCGGCGGATCCAGAGATCTCTTGAAAGGAAACTACATGGTGTTTCGCTATGGCCTAAATCAAGCAAATTAACTAGAGTGAGAGTCTTATTATTACTTTGTTACAATACGTGTTTCTAAATTACTCAAACTTGTAAGCGGCACTTTGAGCCCTTTTGCAGGGCTCAGTTAATGATTAGTTCTTCATAATGTCAATGAGTGCGTAGTATTGTGATGTATAGGAGTGGCTGCAAAAAGATAATATAATAGTGAGTTAATAGTTTTGTTTTTGCTTACTAATCTTAGCATATAATTTGTTTTGTTTTTTTAAACAACAGGACTTGGTCAACGAAACTTTGTGACCCCCCTCCCTTTTCAAATAATACTTAATGCTCTATTAGATAATGTTATAAATAGCCATTGAGGAGATTAAATGAAAAAATAAATATTAATTCATATTGCAAATGAAATCAGAGAATGTCGACAGTCAAGCTTTGAGTCACTTTGACATTCAAATTTAAATCTAAGTTACCAAAGGGAAATCATCCTTGATTATCTAGCACTTCTTTAATGTTGAAAGTTGTCCTTCCTTTGCTAGTTTAGCCCCCCCCCCCCCCATGTTTTTGTTTAATATAGTGTAAGGTAAGTCATATTTTTTTCAGAGCTATTACAATACCTCTATTTACGTCAGAACTTCATGGAACCTGGATCCCGAGAACTGGTGGTTGCACTTTTCCTACAAGTTTAATGTTGATGTATATCGCGATGAAAAGTGTTACTAGCTTGTAGGCCACATGGGGAAAACTCTAGTTTCATTGTTATAATTTTTCAAAGTGTATAATTGCTTTTTTTTTATGTACGTAAATCTAATATAGGTTAAATCTAAATTCTAGATCTAGAAGTAAATCTAGATCCAGATGTTCTTCAATGAGTTCTAACCCTCTGACGCCCACATTATCTTACAGCGATTCTAATTTTTTTTCCTTTTGGTATACATATGTATAACATGTATATCCATTACTATATCAAAAGTCTAGATTCTGAGTGTTAGATTTAGATGTCTATATAATGATAATATAAAAAAAAAATATTCATTGCTCGCTGGCCTATTCGCTTATGAAAAAAAACGAGTGGGCTGTTTAGACCAATAGATCCTTGCCAAGACGCAGGCTGTGACGTCACAGTTCAGTTTTGAGCCCTTCTATAACGATTGGTTTTCATATTTCCCACTTTCGTGAAAATAGACGTAAGGAAAAGTTGTTAACAGTAAAAACTTGAACATGTCCAAGAAAGGCAAAAAAGGCATATTGTATGTATACATCTCAAGCGCATTTTTTTCAGAATCGAGTTTGAATATACAGTGTCTCCACAGCCACACGAGGAAGTGTGTGGGATGAACGATATTCGTTCTACGACTGAAGGAGGCCAATGATTGATTTTTTCATTCATTCCTTAAATACCAAGAACAAGGTCTTTTGTTAATTCGTTACGAAATTTTTTTCATAGATCAAAACAAGACTAGTTCAAGACTTTCATATACTTAATATTCCTAAAAACGAGTTTTTACTTCCATTTTATTAGGTATGAAAACAAATCTAGTCTACCTTAGAAACATTAGGCATAATCGGAAGATTTGTTATTTGGAAGGTCCGGTCCCGTTATGATTGTATGTAATTACTCTGATATCGAATAATACAGAACTTGATAAATTTTATTGCATTATTACTTTTATGAATCAAAATAACACAAGTGTTTTATAATTTTTTTTGTGTCTTTTTGTCTTTGTAACGTACTTTTTTTTTTTTTTTTTATTTTCATGAAAGTTTTTATAAAAAAAAAACTTTCATTGTAATGTTATTAAGTCTTCTACCGAGTTTCTACGCTAAAACGAGAACTACAAAAACATGTTTGTGTAAATAAAAAACAATAAAAGTTCTAGATCTATGTTACTTCTATTATTCTCTTTATTTTTTCTGTAACCTGTTACAAAGAAACGATTTCCCGTTTTAATCCAGCATTTCCTATGACTGACTAAATTTCGTTTGGAACAAGACTTTTACCGTCACTTATCACTTAGTCTGTAAGACCGTTGGGGCACCACACAGGATCTGTCAACCATCTTTCTCCATTCCTCTCTATCTTTTCTAGGATAAAATTTCATTCACTGACAGGCCTATCCATTCTTTGATCTTGTTTTTTTCCTTCTTTCTCTTTCTTCTCTTCTTGTTTTACTGTTTACTGGGTGTAAAACTGTTGGGTGTTAACGCGAATGTCGTGTATGCTGCTGTCTTACGTGTTACGGCCTCTTCTGGCCATATAGATGTACTCAATTACTTAATGCTCCGACTCATGGTACTATTTATTATTGCGCTCATTTGCCACACATTACTATACGTTCAGAATGAGAAAAAAAAGTCCAATTCAGCAGACTACAAGTTTATTTATAAAATATAACATAAAGATAATTCACTGGTAGTTCACGCCATGGAAAATACATTGACGTTGATATATGACTATGCAGTATATATATCCAAGGGAATACACTTAGTTAGACACTTAACTTCTTTAAATACAAAGTACAAGAAACAGACAGAGTATAACTATCCTTTCCTTACTCTGCTAGAGCTCAACATTCACTGACTAGCATCGCCCCATACTCAAGAGTCTCCAAAATTTCCCTCTTGCTGAAAGCACGGAATACATAATAAGTGACTATGTGTCACATCATGTCACAGGGATTCGAAAACTAGCCTGTGACACTGGGGGTCACTGCGAACTATGACGACAGTGTTATGTGGCCATAGAGTTAGAGTTAACGTTCAACGACCCCAGTGTAGACGCAGTGGCGTAGCTAGGGTGGGGGGGGGGGAGATTTTGAAAATCCCCCAGGGCCCCCAAATTAGTATTTTTTACTTTATATATTACGCACAAATGAGGTAATTCCCCCCCCCGGGTCCCCATAGCATGTACAATTTCTAGCTACGCCCCTGTGTAGACGTAGATAAAAAGACAAACAACTGATAATGAAGACTTATTGTCACCACGGGTTTTATATATATTGAATGTTACTGTAGCACTGCGTTCACTGTAGGCGTGGAGGTGACATGCGGGTTCATTCATTAACTTGTTAATAGTAGACTCGTCAGGATCAATACTCTATATAATCTATACGTACTAACTTCACTTGTAAAATGAGGAAATAACTCGTCTTATAGCAGACACAAATAATACTTTAATAAGTACAAATATATATATACACCACTTGTAGAAAATGATACACAACTTCAGAATGATTGAGATATATCCTTGATAGAATGATTCACAAATAACTCATAGTATATAACTTCAGTCCATTACAAAATCTTAAAACAACTTTATCAAATCAACTTCTTGTAACAACTACATACTAGTGACTGCCTCAGAGTTTCTCTCTCAACTCACTGTTCACCTATGATTAAAAGTGTTCACATTCTCACAACATGGTAGTGAATTGAGTTCATAATATACAAACTGGGGTGTCCACCCAATGGCACCAACTTTGAGGTGGTGACACTTATCTAACAGAAGATTACTGCATTAGACAACAAAGACTTAAATATCTTAAAATATTTAACGCTTTTATTACATTCATAAAATTGGTGTCTTTGTTTTGAATTGAGAGTGCGGGACATTACCATTTGAACTAGAAAATTAATTATTTTATGCCAGTCCAATTCAATCCTTTCATCTAGTTCAGAAGTGAGCAACCTACGACCCGCGGGCCACATGCGGCCCGCCGAAGTGTTTTATGCGGCCCGCGAAAGCCTAAATAAATCATTAAAAATATCTATAGAAATTATTGAAACTTTTGATTCTTATCACTTATAATAAAGAGGCTAAAGAAACATTGTCTCTAAATGTCTTTCTAAAGAGTTTTATTATTAAAAAAAAAACGAATATTATATTTAATAGCAATACTATATAAATTCAGTAAAAGACATAAGCCCTGTCCAGTATTTATTCAATGCTTTGGAGAACTGTGTTGAAAGAGTTGGGTTGGCTTGTACAAGGGTAACAACTGATGGAACTTTGACTGAGAAAAACAACCATTTTAATAAAAAAAAAGAAAATATCCCAACCATAAACTAGTAACTGGAAAGTTTATACAAGGCTACATTAAAATTACAGTACCTATCTCCAACAGTAAAACAATAGTACTATGCTAAGAGACCATCCCTAGGCGTAGTCAAATTATGCAGCTGCTAAGTTCCATAGTTGTTAAAGGGCTACAGGAACCACAGCTTAATATCACAGATAAGGAATAGTGAAGCTTGTATTCAATGTTATTGTTCGAAGTACACTAGGACTTTAATAAATTGCAAAATTTTAGTTTTTTTCCCTTTATTTGGTATATTCTTATTTTATTCGGGGCCACCAAATTCTCTTCGTCGATGGCCTCCAATTAGCCAAAGCCGGTCCCGACTGGCAGTTCCGAAAAGTATGTGAAGATTTGGAAATATAACATTCTGATGTATGGTAACTGTCATGCACAGCTTGTTAATGCGCATTGGGATTGCTATTCTTTTCTTTACACCATATAAGCTTCGCGAGTATCTGTTTCTAAGGTGGTGCGATTTGTTGTCTTTTTTTTCTTGGTTGCCTCGGTGAGTGGATCGATGGTGGCTTCTTCGGCTTCTTTGAGATTTGGTGTTTGTTTTCCCCAGTTTTGGGTAAGTTGGTTATTTTACGGGCTGCTGAATGTTGTAGATCTTGGAACTTGAAATGTTTTATTATGGTTAGTAATAACGTTTGTTACGGATTGATCCTTTATTTCGTTTAGTGACCTAGGCTTGGGCTTTGGCGGAGTCATGCCTGAGAAACAGTGTGTTGTATGGCCCGTGCATCCGTCGCCCTAGGCTGTAGTTTTTCAGTTGTGAGTGAATGAGGGCACCGAGACTAAGGTGTGCTATATGAATTTTAATTACTTATATGTATATATCACCTTGTGTATTATGTAAATCATGATTATTAGCTGTCAAACCAGCATTCCTTGAACTGTTATATTATTAGCATTATTAAACTGTTAATTTGATACAATTGTTGTTCAGCTGATATAAGTTGACAAGGTTCATATTTCACGAATTGTGTTTAGTTGCCTAACATATAGTCGGCATTTAGTGTTTACATACCGTTGACTTAGTTAGTATTCTGTTCAGGGAGAGGGAAAACCCGGACCCGCAAGTCATCCCCTGTATGAGCCTGAAAACCCTCCTTGACAGTAACACAGTTGTATTCCTTTCCCCTTCTTAAAATGTCTAATGAAGAGTTGAAGACATGTTTATCATCGGAAGCATTGTAATTTGTTGTTTGCACATAACATGCATGTGCATCCTAAATCTTTTCACACACACACACACACACACACACATATATATATATATATATATATATATATATATATATATATATATATGCGGCCCGCCTAGTCCCCAAATTTCTTTAATGCGGCCCTCGGTTGAAAAAGGTTACCCACCCCTGATCTAGTTAGGTGTCTTCACGGCCAAAAAGTTTTAAAAATGTTTCTTTAAATTTGGAGCTCATATTATAGTAAATAATTATATTTGAACTTGAGTTAATGATGCCAGATAAGAAAGCCAAAGCCCAAGATTCTTTAAAATAGAGAAAGTATTTTCCTCCAATGTAAAAATCTGGCACGAAGGCTGTTACCAGTGAAAGCGAAACAATAGGAATATAGCAGACGACCAAAGTAGTAGTCACGGCGATGACCATCACTGCGGCTTTGCTATCACGTAAGGTCAAGGCTGTTTTAGAAAAGTTGTTGCTGGAGTTTTTTATCCGCCATTTTCTCTGACGTTGAAGTTGCAACACCAGCACGGTTGTCATGACGATGATGCAGAACAAACTAATCACGATTAAAACGACATGTAGCATGAAAGTGACTCCTTTGGTCCGTACTCCGTAGTCTCTAAACCCAACGCTAAGTACTGTGGCATTGGTCTTGACGTCATACACCCAAGCAAGATACACAGTCATATACTCTGGCACCAATGTAAGGACGTTTGCTATATAAATAAGAACAATAACCATTTTGGTTCTGGTGATGGTAACAATATTCTTTATTGTCAATGGAAACACAATGCAAAGACATCGCTCCACCGTAATATAAAGGTTGATGTGCAGGGTGATACGGCAAGCACAGATTACCGCCCAGCCGCCAGTGACGTAGAAAACGTAGTCAAACATAATAGAAACCTGAAGTTTTTCAACATAAGGGTTAAAACAGATATTGGCCCACTCAACTGATAGTATTCGTACAATATCTGAAATAGCCGTAGAGAAGAAGCTGATATTCATTGAGGTGTTCAATCCCTGACGCACAAAGACCACCATGTTAATCACATTGGCCACTAGCCCCATGAGTCCAATTAATGTGCAGAGTCCAGCGTTGTTGACCAGACTTAATATCTCCCAGTTGATGATCTCCTGATAATGGTCGTAGAAAACGTTAGACTTGTTCATTTCTGCCATGAGTTTGACAAATGAATTTGATAATGAAAGTAGATATTACCTCGTTTGAAAATCTGTCACTTGCGATTTCCTAGACTTTTTTATATCAGTAGTTGACATAAGTTTCTCTTTTAGTAGTTTTGTTTTTCCAATTGCGATCCACAGCCCTCTTGTTCTCTCTTTCTATCAAAGACAAATTTTTTGTTTAAACAAAAAAAAAAAAACTCAATCCTTTTTTTTTAAATTTCCGAACAGATTTTATTCTTTAATTTACAAATAATATTTGTAGAGGTTTTTTTTGCTACTTAAATCGTCATGAGAACCGAATGACAAGATGTTCTTACTTAAGTGCGTTGAGAACTTTAAATACATGTATTTTACTTAAAGTTGTTTTATTTATTATAATTATGTCTAATACAATCTGTCAATTATTTAGACCCACAGCCTCCGTGACGTTGGAACTGCAATAGAATGTATGGCCTTAACAAGGCGCTGTACTTATTTAAATAAAAAAAAAAAGCAATGGACAAATGTACAATTTTAATTACTATTTTATATATGTTGAATTCTGATTCTATTTTGTCTAATAGCTGTAACGATTTGCAATCTTCCTAAATCTACCTGCTGGAAGCAATGGCATTAGTTGAATTTATTTGATAAGGAATGAAAAAAACATTTGTATTTTTTTATTGGAAATCTTCCACCTTTAGGCAAAAGTATATCGACTTAGTCTGGATACGAATAATGATTTGGTTTTTATACATATTTTCGCAATTATTTTATATTATTATTTATTGTTTTTATTTTTTGTTTTCGGCGTATGTTCAACCTAAGTAATCAAGCAAGTAGCCCAATCTTTAGTTAATGGAATGATCAAAGTTGAGAAACAGCTTTTGTCAATAATTAAATCTAAAGCAAACAAAGATTATATCTTGTTTAGTATTTTCTCATCAATTCTATCCCTCTTCAATTACAAAGAAGAAATATGAGAGTACTATAAACTTTTAATATTGCACACATTCAAATTTCTTCAAAATTGCGTTTTTAAGAAAGAAAAATCTCAATTATCGGCTGTTTATTTGGACTTCATATGAGACTGAAGATCTAGAATATATGTGTTTTTTTTTTTGTTTTAAATCAAGAAATAAAATTAGCATGGTATGTGAGGTTGCTTGGTGGCGGTAGAAATGTTTTTAAACATTGTAACAGAACTCCTACCAAGCAATTAAGCAGAGTCGAAAGTAAATTATTAAAAACTCGAACTATCTCCACCACAAACTGGATTTTAAATTATTTTCTTAGCACTGATTTTTATGCCAACAGCTGTAACCTCCAGTTTTGATGTAAGATCTTGTACCTGGTCTGAATTTTTCTCCAATGAAGTCTATATTATTAGGCTGATTTGTATATTTTTCCAGAGTTTCCAACCTAATATGCAACAGAAAAATGTTATAAAATAGCTGGAGAGAAAATGCATGTAATTCATCCTTGACGCATTACAATGGATGACCTAATGCTTTCTCCGATTTTCTTGTTCAGAAGCACTGAGCTATTTGCTTTTGGATATAAGGCTCTGATAACCAGGGGCGGCCCTAGCAGTGCGCGGGGCCCCGGGCGAGCGTCATGTGCGGGGCCCTTAGCCGTAAAGGTAAACTATATATCGTATCACATCTCGCTAACGGGCTAATCCGTCTCTAACGCTGTAAAATAACAATACAGTATGTCCGTCTCAAAGTTGTGGACCTTATTTCTATTTAGTATTGGCCGCTTAAGTACATCAAATACTGTATTGTAATTGTTCTGAATTAACAGAAGCAAATAAAAAAGAAGACACTCGCACACTACTAATATTATGTCTCCTCAGTCACTCTGCTAATTGAAGCCAATAGGATGTTCTATAAGAACAATGTGTGCTTTAAGAGCTACAGTGGTCCATACACTTTCGCAGACTTGACTTTTGCGGAAGGGCTGTATCACGGGTTTTCAAAAAAAAAAAATGTTACAAAGACAGTTTGTGTGGAAACACAAACTCAAAATCGGCCCCCGAAGTGGTCCACCCAGGCAGTTAAAAAGGACAAAGAAATATGGAGAAAGTAGATTGACAGATCTCGTGTGATACCTCAGCGGTCCAGCAGACCAAAGGATAGGTGAAAGTGAATGTGAAGTTTGATGTCCAAAGCCCTGCCAGATTATAACACGCGATAATATGAAAAACTACTTATTAATTGTTGTTTTAAATTATGTTCAACTTGACAAAAAATCTAAAACCGTTTGCATAAATCTGTTTAAAAAATGGTAAATAGTCATCTCCTCTACTAAAGAGACCCCCCACACACACACACTCTCTTTTTTTTTCTATTAATAGTAAATAGTTGTAAAAGTGATGTGTTTTTATGAAAAAAAAAAACTGCTTGCATAAGTGAATTAAAAAATTAGATTTTCCGCTTTCAGAAAAGAAAAAAGTAGCCGATGCATCAGAACTTTGAATCTATCCATCCATTCCAGTGGCTCTGGCCTGCTTCAGCACATCCCCCCCATTCACATCTCTCCTGGGCCTTTCGTCTCCACGCCCTAACCCCAAGTTGTTGCAGATCTGCTTCCACATCATCAATCCATCGCATTCGGGGTCTGCCTTTGGGTCACCTGCTTTTTGGTTTTTGCCTGTATACGAATTTCGCTTCTCTGTTATCTGACATTCTTTCAATGTGACCTACCCAACGCAGTCTGTTCTTTTTTTTTTATTTATTTCGGTTTCTATTGGTGGGTCTTCATACAATTGAACTTTGAATGGTCTAACAGTCCAACATATTATGGTGTCGGATTTTCACTATCTTTTCTAGTTTACGAGATCTAAACGGGACGGACAGACATTCCACATAAAACTAATAGTGTCTTTTCCTATTTCTGTGGCCGCTAAAATTATCCCGCGTTTTTTTTTTTTCAACACGTTGACTTTTCCCAAGGCCACACGATGTCTATTCACAGTAGCCTATTTAAAAAAAAAATACATCATCGCAAAACTTTCTGGAAGCTGATTGGCCGAAATAGCTGTACAAGCACATCAACCAGAGATACTGTTTATATTCGAAAATAGCATACGTTAATGAAATTAAATAGTCTACCGCGAAAATCTGACCTTCGCGTGCGGTCTTAGAACGTATCGCCAGTGAAAGTCAAGAAAACACTGCATAAATGTTTAGTTATTTTCAGTTCTTTAAAAACAAATAGATGCCGGTACCGGTACTCATTGCAGTGATGGATCGCCTAACTTTTAACTACTAATAAATTAATAATAAACGCTAAAATATAAGATAATTATTTTTTCCCCACATTGAAAACAGTGAAGTACGCCGAACCGGTGGGTACCGTCAAAAAAAAAAAAGCATTGATTATTTTCATTAAAAAATCAATTTGTGAAAAGTTGCATTTATGTTACTACATATGTTATAAATGACTCTTTCACCTATAAGTTTTCTTTATGCAAAGAGTAGTTCAAACTTTATTACTATGCATTTTCCTAATAAAATCCGATTAGACGACGATATTAATGAATTAAATGACAGATTTGAATTGGTGCTTCCACTTATGTGTTTTTATTTTGAACTTTTAAACGATGATAGCCTCTTAGACTCGGCAGGTCATTAGATGCTGTCTTTACCGAAATTAAACGATAATTTCGAAACCAAAAATATATGTTAAAAGCTTGAATGGCAACTGGTATAATAAATATACTGGGAAAATATTGAGTTAACAAGTCCTTGTTAATGAGCACTCATTTAGTTTTCGAAGTTCAAAATAAATACATAAATCTCCCATCGCGGGGCCCCCCTCAGGCGCGGGGCCTGGGGCGGTTGCCCCACTTGCCACCCCCTAAGGCCGTTACTGCTGGTAACATCAGTAATATTTTAACTATGTTGAATTCCTATATTAAAAGAATTTTAATGAATAAATTAGCTTTGATTTTAAATTGAAAATAAATGTATTTTGTAGACATTTTGACAAGAAAATGAAATGTAATATATCAGAAAAGAGATTTAGGATAATTTTTGGTCATTTTAAAAATATATTTTCATATTTTACAGTCTAAACGTAACATATTACATCTGCTGGTCTTTAGTCGTAGAGCAACTATGGTTCATCTCAAATACTTTCTCAATCTGGCCTTCGTTGCAGGTAAATGTGGCTTTAGCTTTGATGGTAGAGAAGCAGACTAACGTACAAATGGCACGCTTTTCTTCCAGAGTTGTGGCCCATAGCCGTAGAGAAGAAGCTGATATTCATTGAGGTGTTCAATCCCTGACGCACAAAGACCACCATAAAATAG
This sequence comes from Biomphalaria straminea, assembly GCA_021533235.1. Classification (NCBI taxonomy): domain Eukaryota; kingdom Metazoa; phylum Mollusca; class Gastropoda; family Planorbidae; genus Biomphalaria; species Biomphalaria straminea. The sequence continues at coordinate 24,911,182 of JADKLZ010001483.1, forward strand.
GTCCGTCGTATTCATTTCCACCAAAAGACAATACAGTTTGATAATTAAAGTAGATTTTACCTAGTTTAAAAATATTTTCCTTTGCGATTTCCTTGACTTTTTTATATCAGTTGTGAACACAATATTGCATTCTGTGGCCCACGGTTAACGAGGGTGTCATGTGGCCAGCACAACGACCAACCGCCTTTACTTTTCCCCAACTAATGTCAGGTACCCATTAGAGCTGGGTGGACTCAAGGGCGCCCGAAAATACCGAAATATAAATCCCAGCCTTCACCAGGATTTGAACCCGGGACCTCCAGTACGGAAGCCAAGCGCTTTACCGCTCAGCCACCGCGCCCTCAAGAACATTTTACAAAAGATTTTTTTCAAACTTTCCTTTTGTTTGGAGGGGGGTAGGTGAAGGGTAGAAGGAATGGAACATAGCCTTCTGTGTACATAGAAGGCAGGCCACTGCTAAAACTACTACACAATATTTACTTTCATTTTTGCATCTGCAAAAAAAAAATAAATCTATTCTCGAGTGAGTTTACAACTGGACTCACAGAATATGTATTAGCGCAGTAAAGTATCGTTTACATTGGATGAAGGAAAACTATGTTCTTTTCATGATTAACACTGCAGTGATTAAAATTAAAAAACGTTTTTTTTTTTTTTTTCGCTATTTTGACCCAACATGTTTTTTTTTTTTTTTTTAAAGACGATTTACTGAAAGCTATTACCTAAATAATAATTTAATTTATTTAATAAATAATAATTTATAGATTTAATTTGTTAGACAATCTAGATTAACATCTGGGCTCTCTATAGTCGTATTCAAGTTGCCGTTAGGTGTATAATGAATATATATATATATATATATATATATATATATATATATATATATAATGATTTTCTGTTCTAAAAAAAAAACGTGAGCGTCCTAGCTAGTCCTTTATAAGGGCAGATGATGTAAAGGTCATCTGATTCTGTGGCCTACGGTTAACGAGGGTTTCATGTGGCCAGCACAACCACCAACCGCCTGTACGTTTCCCCAACTAGTCTCAGGCACCCATTAGAGCTGGGTGGAATCAAATGTGCCCAAGGATCCCGAAATAAAAATCCCAGTCTTCACTAGAATTCCAATCCGGGACCCCCGGTTCAGAAGCCAAGCGCTTTACCGCTCGGCCACCGCGCCTCCTCTGTCATGATAGGTCAGTTTTTTTAAAGGACTTTTACCTTTCATATATCCCTTAGTCTCTTTGACCGTTGGAGCACCATACAAGATTTGTCGGCCATCCTTCTCTATTCCTCTAACTTTTGTCTTAGTTAGAAACTTTTTCAATGGCAGGCCCGTCCATTATCTTATGTTGTCTTTTCATCGCTTTCTGTTTCCGTCTTCTCTTTCTTCCTGGTTCTGTTACTTGAAGGAAGGTCTTTGCGACACCCGAAGACCGTGTGATATAATAATAGTATTTTGTTTGCGTTTTCTTACGATAGTTATCATGAAGTGTAATCGCCGCAGTAACCCTGTCTCTAATCTCTAGGTTTGTGATGCGGTCTTTAAATGTGATACTGTCACCGCTGGGATATATCTGCTGACACCAAAATGTTACTTGGTATTGTTTCATAGATGTAGGCGTGGTGGCGACATTGGGTTCATATTACGAATATCACGGTTAACATTTCATGCGATCATACTTCACTTGCAGATAAGGAAATGATACTTGATGTAGTCGACAAAAATAATAAGTTTAATATAACAGTTAATATGTTAATATAACACCACATGGTGAATATGATACACTATTCAATTCAGGAATGACTAGTATTAATCCTTTATAGAAACATGTCGAACATAATAATAAATTAGTATCTGTTCTCGCTCCTTGTATCCACTGTCTGCACTAAGTAACTCTAACAGCTAATTATTACAACTGTCTATTACCAACTTGTAAATAACTATCTTCACTGATTGGTATCAACTAACTGTAGTCACTGCTACCAACTTCCTGAAGTGACTGCCCACAAGTAACTAACTCAACTGACTCGATCAAGTGACTGATACCAACTGTCTATCTTGACTGCCCACAAGTAACTAACTCAACTGACTCGATCAAGTTACTGATACCAACTGTCTATCTTGACTGCCCAGAAGTAATTAACTCTAGTTCACTCAAGGTTAAAATTATTCACCTTAGGGATACATAGGTTTTGAATTACATTCACAATATTGAAATAGGGGTTTCTACACTACGGAACCAACTTTGAGATGCTGACAGATACCAAAGATCCTTCTGCAGCATCTTCATGTGACTAATTTTTAACAACTATAAATTTTACATTGCATAGCGTTGATTATTTAAAAATATCAGGTGGCCGAGCCTTGCTCGGTTAAATAATTTATACTAAGAAAAGTTATATACTACTGCTACTGGTGCTACAGCCCATGGAAGGATATGGCCTGCTTTTACACATCCCTCCATTCAGATATCTCCTGGGCCTTTCTTCACCACGCCCTAACGGTAACCCCAATATTTTTTTTCTACTGAGGTTTATAGTTAAATCAAAAGTGGCTGCAGCGTAGCAAACTCGTTAACCGCTAGCTAGATATCTTGTTCAGTATGAGCAAGTAAGGAGTAGAGCAGCTGTGTAATCACCATTTCCTTTGTTTTGGTACGGGACATTACACACTGAAGCATGAACACATGGTCATAATTTTACCAGCAAAATAATAATTATAATAAGGCTTGACATCAAATCTGAAGATTAATGAGAAATGCAGTATTTCCCGTGGCTACGCATCCCCAGATGTGACCTACATATTTTGCCACATCCAGGGCAAGCATAACCATTGTCCTCCGGTGGTCGATTAAGATTTTCTTTTCGCGTCTGCGTCTGTCCTCGGCAGCAAATTTTCTGTTGGGCCTTTGTATAGAGGGAATTCTTTAAGTCCGACAGTTACGCTTGACAGAGCAGTATCCTGTATGAGAGACGAATCTCAGACAAACTCATGCCAAAGGCGGTCTTTTTTTTTTTGTTGAGCTAATAAAGTGGTCGGCGTAACACCGAAATGCTTAAAAGACCAGCTTAGGCGCCAACTGGCCTTAGCTGACAATTGACATAGAAGAGAGCACCTGGTTGCATGCGGCCTCAGAACGAGACAGCTGGAGATCACCAGCAAAAAAATAACAAAGTAAACGGTATCTACACCGCCCTA
>JADKLZ010001483.1:24920145-24939419 GCA_021533235.1 Biomphalaria straminea
CCAGATTATTTTTAGAGCTCTTGTTGTCAGATTCTTTGATGTGTTGTGTTATGTGTTTAGCAGTGTTTACGGAAAGCCTGAGATAGGAATCTGAGATTCGTAACAATATAGTTAAACCCTAAGTGTCACTTACAAAGACTCATCACGAATGAAATAAGAAACTGGATTAATACAACAACTGGACTTCACGATGACCTGCTGACCATTGTTGAAAAAACGTAAACTCAAACTCTATGGCCGATTCATACGGTCCTTAGAGCTCGCAAAGACCTTTCTTCAGGGAACAGTACCAGGAAGAAGATGAGGAGGAAGACAGAGAAAGCGATGGGAAGACAACAACAAAAAATAGACGGGCTTGTCTGTGAATCGAATTGTATCAAAGGCAAAGGACAGAGAGGAATGGAGAAAGATGATAGATAGATCGTGTGTGTCGCTCCAATGTTCCAACAGAATAATGGAAGATGAAGTTGAATGTGAACCTGACGTAAGTGACTTAATTGAAAGGTTATCAAATTAATCTAACTGATAGGCGTCGGTCTCTCATTTAAAACTTCGACAACTATAAATATTCCCGGTTAATAGCCTCCTACTTTTGTATTTGTTCTTTTCTGTGAAATGAGATACTGCTTATTAATAATTGTTGTTCAAAATTAAGTACTACTTATATGCATACTAATTAGATGTTTTTCTCTTTAAAAAACAAATTTAATTATTTTTTTTGTAAATATAGGTAGCTTGTAGGACTGAGATTATTAACTTTGTAATACATTTTGTAAAAATATTTTTGACAAAAAATCTAAAACTGGTCATCTCTCTTACTAAATAGTCTCCCATGTTTGTGACTTTAATAATGGATAGTTGTAAAAAAAAAAGGTGTATTTTTTATTTTTTTTTAATTAAATTTTTCACTTTCAGAAAAAAAAACGAAGCCTCAGAACTTTGAATAATAAAAAGCACTAGTTGACCGGCGGCATAGCATATGCCGCTATTTACCAGGGCCGGCGACCGCAGTGGGGCCCGCATTTCATAGGACACGCAATTTTATACGACCCGCTCTAATTTAAAGTGTAAAAATTATTAAATTAAGCCATTTTATTACTTACAACAGATTCCCCGCGCCATCCTGTCGATTTAACATCCCTTTAATTATTTGTCTGTTAAGCTATTGCTTTAAAAGAAAATATAGTCATTTATAACGCTGTTAACCATCAAGCTGTAAGGAAAATAAGTCTTTGGCATATGGTTGAACACAATCTGCAATTACAAACACAATAGCACACTACAGACTGAAAAGATAAAATATAATTTTTAAAAAGTCGAAGAACAAAACTCCACTTGTCTCTCTAACCTTGCTAATGCTTTTTTTTTTCCACCACAATTGTTCACAAATACTCGTATTAAAGGTCTTTTGCAAGTTAATGGATTTTTTTCTAAAGAATTATAGTGTATTTGCGCTCTAAAAAATTTTCTCTTTGACTATTAAATACATAAATAATTCGAGTTTTAAATATGGTTCTAATTTTTCGCATTATAAAATAAGTAAGGCCAATGCGTTAAAAAAATGATTAATGGAGCTAAAAATAGATTACTTGTTGTGTGTTGTTGCCCGTTTGACCTATTTACTTTGAGAAATAATAAAAAGCATAATGATGTCAGACTTTCAATATCTTTTCTAGTTTACTATGTCTAAATGGGACTGAAAGACGAACGACAGACAGACCCCACAAAACTTATAGCGTCTAATCGCCTTTCGGGGACAGCTAAAAATGTGTGGGGAAATTGAGTCGTAGATAAGATTGAAATTACAGTCTTATTATTCGTTCCCAATTAACAGATAAAGGAATATTTGGTGGCAGGCAACAGGGCTTTCTATGACACACCAAACACACTTAACAGTAAATCATTAATATCTAAGAAAACGAAGAAAATCTACAAAACAATCACAGGACCAGTAGTTATTGTCAGGTTTAGGAATTATTTGTGTTGTTAAATAGATGTACAATTAAGGACAAGAAATTGAACCTGACAAGAACATCATTTACACACAGTCGTACATAGAGTAACCAACTATGAATTTATTGTATGATACTGATATATGTATATGTACAATGAGAATGATATAATGATGAGTAGATAATATATATATATATAGAAAATAGATAGATAGATAGATATTATTCAATAATTCACTTAAGCACCTTGCTACTGCAACCAACTTGTCACCATGGTTTCATAGTCAACCAGACACTGACCGACTGAGGTCAAAATACTGCCAACATCGGCAATAATAAAGTTAGACATCAACTGATACCAAGTGATGTGTTACGCCGTCGATAATCACCAATCTGACTATGACACTCAAGACTGTACTATATATTTATGAGAAAACAAGCGACGCCCAAACTGGCATAGCAACGAGCTCAGAACATACACCTCCAAAAATGGAACCACTAAGCACGGGTTCAAAAATCTTACTGAATAATAAGTCCAAGAACTAGTACAGACTAATAATCTTTTACGGACCGACACACCGTCCGTTTTAACCAAAGGGTGAACTGCCTCATGACAAAGATAGACCAATTAATGTTACAGGACTTTGTGACGTAGCAAAAAAAAATACAAGGCACTCTCACCCCGTACAAGGAATACGAGTTCGGAGTAGAGGAAAAAAGCAAGGAAGACGCTTGTCTGAACTACGAGACAGTTATATATGCAAATAGAAACCTAGATGCTGACAAAAAAAACACAGAAAATCTACCAAATATTTTGGAAAAGGAAAATCTTTAAAATAAATTATGAGGGAACCGGATAGAGGACTTGCACCAACCAAGAAGTATACCAACTATATGAAGACCCCTCCATATTGACGAAAATAAAAAGAAAGAGATAACGCTGGGCAGGTCACCTCGAGAGAATGTCAGAGAACAGTGGAGAAAAGATTGGTCACCGTCAAAAAACAAAAATCAGTCACCCCAAAGGCAGACTACGAGCACGGCGGCTTGATGACGTAGAGGCAGTTCTGCAACAACTAAAAGTCCGGGCTTGGAGACGTAAACTCCAGGATATATCAAAATGGAAAGATGAGTTTGAGCAGGTCAAGGTCCTCAATAGTCTGTAGTGTCCTGGAATGACTGAATGATTAAAGAAGTATAGTATTAAAGAAACCAAAAATACAATAAACGTTACATTTGTTTAGCTTTATATGTATGTATGAAGAAACACTCTCTTCATTGATTTAATATATTACAAATTTCCTGTATCTTTGGACAAGTTCAAGGTTTTAATGTCAAACAAAATATCCACAGAAACTAATTACGAAAATAGGTGTGCAAGCTTTATCATAACTTTATCTAGTCATCTGACGAGCTATTATCTATTTCCCCTAAAGGAAGAAATTTTCGGTCTAAAGCAAATCGTGAAATCGATTTGTCGACATAATTATAGAAAATTCGGCGGTTATAACAATTTGTGCAATTACTTGAAAAGGATCCACTGTCTAATGGAAAATACGAACTCTTTTTATATATAAGAACTATTTTCTTTGCTATGTGCTTTTCGATTAAAGCATTCCATTGCAATTTATTTTTCATTAAATTAAAGTTAAATTTTAGACAATGTTACTAGCCTAATGCATTCTTCAAGAATGCAAAAAAAAAAAAACATCTTTGTATGGCCGTTCTTTATAATACGTAAATTATAGAGTTCGTATAGCCACTTTAATAAGAAGAATAGCTCATTTAATAAGAAGTATACATATTTGTATAACAATAAAACAACAATTCTAAGTTCTTTTGTTACTGAAAAAAATAAAAGTCAGTTCGGATATCTTAACAGGAAGTTTATTTCGAGTCATCGCTTACATTAAGCATGCATATGCTTGAAAGAAAGACCAAACAAGTTGTGCAATAGTGGCAAGTGCGGCAACCGTCCCAGGCCCCTTGGCCTTAAGGGGCCCACGCAACCGTAGATTTTCTTGTTACGTTCAGCTTCGCAATCCAGATCATTTCTCATTAACAAGGATTCGTTACTCAATATTTTGGAATCCTTCCTGGCATCTATATTATACCAATTACCATGCAAGCTCTTAACATTTCACATTGGCATCAATAAAAACAAGTCACCTGAAGCGAGCAAGTAGCATCGTTTGTTTCGTAAATAAACGACATCCAATCGGATTTTAATAGGTAAACGCCAAGTGATCAAGTTTGAACCAGTAGCTAGTCCAAGTTATTTCTGCACGAAAGAGTCATGGGTCATTTATATTGTTGACATAAATGAAACCTATAACAAATTGATTTTTTAAATGAAAGATCAAAGAGAAAGATAATATTCTCTTGACTTTCATGGGGAATATGTTCCGACACGGGCCCACGAAATAAATATTTCGGCGGTATTTAATTTTATATACGTACACTATTTCTGGATGCGAACAGTACAAGGCGGACGAGTGAGTTAGCGTGATGTGGTACGGTATATATATATATCTAGGGCCCCCACATATAAAACTCGCTCATGGCCCCTCGCTCTGTTAAGGCCGCATCTGACGTTATAAGCTGTATATACATATTCTACAAGTTCTGATTTTTTAAAATACTTTGATCAAATTCCATTGTAAAAGTCATGGCGGAAATCAACTGGGAGATATTGAGTCTGGTCAACAACGCTGGTCTCTGCACGATAATTGGACTCCTGGGGCTAGTGGCCAATGTGATCAACATGGTGGTTTTCGTGCGTCAAGGATTGAACACCTCAATGAATATCAGCTTCTTCTCTATAGCTATTTCAGACATAACACGAATCCTTTTAGTTGAGTGGGCCAATATCTGTTTTAATCCTTACGTTGAAAAACTCGATCCTTCTATTGTATTTGACTACGTGTTTTATCTCACAGGAGGTTGGCCTGTGAGCTGCGCTTGTCGTATCACTCTTCACATCTCTCTTTACATCACAATAGAGAGATGCCTTTGTATCGTGTTTCCATTAAAGATAAAGAAACTGATCACGATCACAAGAACCAAGGTGGTCGTTGTGTTCATTTATTTCGCGAATATCCTGACCTTTGTACCCGAGTATATGACTGTGTATTTAGGTTGGGTGTATGACGTCAAAAGGAATTCCACAGTGTTCAGCATTGGGTTTAGAGAGAACTATAGACAACAGACGAAAGGAATCATATTCCTGCTACATGTTGTCTTAATCGTGATCGGCTTGCTCTGCATCATCGCCATGACGGCCGTACTTGTGTTGCAGCTTCGTCGTAAACGAAAATGGCGGATGAAGAACTCAAGCAGTGACTTGTCGAAGACGTCTCTTTCCACACGTGATAGAAAAGCTGCAGCACTAGTAATCGCCGTGGCCACTGCGGTGGCTATATGCTACATTCCCATAGCTTCACTTTCATTAGCCACAGTCTTCGTGCCAGATTTTTACATTGGAGGAAAATATTTTCTATATTTTAAAGAATCGTGGGCTTTGGCTTTCCTATCTGGCATTATTAATTCTAGTTCTAATATAATTATTTATTATAATATGAGCTCTAAATTCAAAGAAACCTTTCTAAAACTTTTTGGCCGTGAAGTAAGTAATACAAAAGACACTTAGCTTGATAAAAGGAGTGAATTGGACTGGCAAAAGTTAAATAATTTTCTAGTTAAAAATTGTTATGCCCATCACTCTCATTCAAAACAAATAGGCCTACACCAATTTTATGAACGTCAAATATTATATAATATAGACGTTACTTCAAAAAAGGGACATGTACAATATCCACTCATCATGCATTCAATCATGCTTTAATACTGTCAAGTCACTGGTTTTCCTGGCTAGTTCAGGCAATCCATTCCATGCTCTAATGGCACTGGGGAAGAAAGAGCATTTGTACAGATTTGTCCTGGCATAAGGGACGAGGAGTGTGTCATTACCTTTGTGTCTTTCTGAGTATTTTATTTTATTTTTTCGTATTTGAAGATTATGGTACAGTGTTTTGTGTATAATTACTACTTTACTTGTGAGTCTTCTATCCTGAAGGCTTTCTAAATTTAGTGATTTTACTAAAGATGTTACTCTAGCCAAATGTGAATATTCGTTTGTTATGAATCTCACTGCTCTATTTTGTGTCTGTTCCAGTTTCTTAATGTTTTCCTGAGTTGAGGGGTCCCCAAACAGAGGATGCATATTCTATTATTGGCCTAACCAAGGTTAAATAGCATTTTAGTTTTATGTTGTTATTGGATTTATAGAAATTTCTTCTAATAAACCCTAATGCTTTGTTTGATTTTTTGATAGTTTCATCAATATGGGGATTCCATGACAGTTTTTCATTTGTTATTACACCTAGATATTTTGAGTTTTTTTAGTCTGTGTTACTGTGTTACGTCAGTGTTAATGGCAATGTCAAAAGAGTTTTTAAAATTTTAAGTATGAATATCTGTATTTCCATCTGTTTTTTTATTAAGATAAAACTGCATTATCAGTTGTCGTTTTATCTACTTCCACACTGGAGCCTGAAACGTAAACTATGACCATATCACCGGGTCCTCAAGGTTCGCAAAGACCTTTCTTCCAATATAGTCATATAGTCATCTAATATATTATAAGCTCCAAATTGATAGAAACCTTTTTAAAACTTTTAGGCCGTGAAGTAAATTAATACAAAAGACATGTAGTATATGACATTACAAGTATAGGACTTTTTTTAATGGTCATTTTATCTTTCTATGTGACGTAAACCGTAGGCCAGAGAAACAGATGACCTTTACATCATCTGCCCTATAGATCACAAGGTCTGAAAGGGAAACTTTATATAACGTTGTAATGTCTTTACATCAAGGAGACCTAGAAGCAATTCAATATATCCGAGTTTATAACACAGTAAATGGATTTAAAATTGTATTAAGTATAAGAGACTTTTTGCTTTCTCTAAGATAAATTTGTGTCATATAATACTGCAGATATTGCAGTATATCGCCTCCTGTACCCTAGTGTATCTCATATTTATTAGTTCTAAAAGTCTTACTTCTGCCAGCATTATAAAATACTGGAAGGTAAAATATTTTTTTTTCCTAAGAAATTATTCAATTGATTTATATATTTATATATATACAGAATAAAAGTATGTATATATACGAGCAGATATCATGTTAAGGTTGAAACCCATTACTACATAGTAAGCACAAACACTCAGTGGCTTATCTAAGGGGGGAGGGGGAGAACTGGAAAATCCCCATGGGCCCCCCACTTAAGAGAGACTCCCAAATGAGTGTTTTTTTACATTGAAAATTTAATAATAAGCAACTGCAGGGGCCCCTAAAGATGTCCAGCCCCCCCCCGGGGTCCCCAAACAAGGGGAAATTCCTAGCTAAGCCCCTGCAAACACTTCTTAGGGACATCGTCGTGTGTCCGTTAAGTGTCAAGATGACTCTCATGGCGAATGGGGCGTGGTTAGCGAGCCTGTCTTACACCCCCACAAAATACATTAGTTTGATAGAACTTAGTTTGGTAGCCCAGTGGAGTCAGTGTTCGTTATTCTTAATTAGTCTTTTTTTTCCCTAAATAAAGTTTCCACAAATATACCCTTTGATGCAACAGTAACTTGGGTTAGAATTAATATGATAAGTTACATTATCGTCAACACCAAGTGGAAGAATTTTGGATTATCACTGAGTCCGTAAATGATCAAGGTCTAGGATTTTATACTGTAGAAGATATAAAAAAAATATATTTCGCGATCTTCTGGCGTCTTTGAGTCCTCCCAGCTCTAATTGGTACCTGACAATAGTTTGGGAAAAGTAAAGGCGGTTGGTCGTTGTGCTGGCCACATGACACCCTTGTTAACCGTAGGCCACAGTAAGAGATGGCCTTTACGTCATCTGCCCTAGAGACCACAAGGTCTGAAAGGGGAACTTTAATTTTATTATACAAATATACCATTTGTGTACATAGGCCTACACCCCTATTATAGTTTCTAAAATTAAATGTAAGCTTTGGTTGTTTGAATCTAATTTACTAGATTTATTTTAATCTCTGTGACAACGCACTTTTACGTTCAGACTTACTTTTCTGAGGGATATGGTACATATTGTGACTTCCCGTTTCAATGAATTGTTCGATCCATTTCTGTTACATGAAAGTAACATTGTTATAGTTGTAGAGATACATTTTTATTACTTTTTGTAATATACCGGCTTAATTATCTTCTTATCTTATATATTACAGACGTTACTTCAAAAACAAAAGAAGATTATTTATTACATCCTACGCATTTCATGTGTCAATTTAGTCATGCATTTTAATCAATGACTTTAACTCTGCTAAGTCGTTGGTTATCCTGGCTAATTCAAGCAACAAATTCCATTCTCTAATGGCATTAGGGAAGAAGGAGCACTTGTATGAATTTGTTCTAGCTTGTTGAATAAGAAATGTGCCTTTATCTTTGTCTTTCTGAATATTTCATTACGTTTTGTTTTTCCATTTGCAAGTTTTGGTTTAGTGTTTTATGTATTATAGCTACTTTACTTTTATATATTATATGACCAGTGTTATGGTTATCTGATCATAAGCCTGTGTGGACCGGAGACACCGTGTAAGGCAGTGCAGTTCAAGACAGGATTGAGGATACCGGGACTGTTAGTCAGCCATGAAGTCGGACCTGGCGGAGTCCTTAAGTGAATATCCATGAAGAGATAGAGACAGTAGAGTTTAGTACGGGGATGTACTATTTTAGTAGTTGTTGATGTGTTGCAAATCGTCTAGTATTGGCTGTTATCTATTCATTAAAGTACAAGATTATTTGGGACTCTTGTTGTCACGTTTTTGAAGTGTTGGTGTGTTGTGTGTTGGTGCGTTGTATGTTGGTGTGTTTTAGGTTGCTGTGTTGTATTTTGGTGTGTTGTATGTTGAGCAGTTGTTAATAGAAGCCTGATTAGGAGAGAAAGAAACGTAACAATACAAAAAAATGTAAAATAATCTGAAGTAATTAAACAAAAAAAATAATCTCAATGTCATGACTTTCAAATACTTTGAATAGTCTATTTTTAAATTATTGAATATTAGGGCCTACTGTTTTTAAGTTCAATTTTAAATTTAGTTTTATTTTTATAAAATAATATTATTGCTGAATTCACACAAAAAAATTAAATTAGGTTAATAAAAGCTTTGTGCCTCCTGCAGTCTGACAATATTAGAAATGTAAAGCTTTGAATGAGTCAAAGCAAGACAAAGATCTCCTCTAGTTGCTACATCCAGTCTATATCTTTGCTTATTCATTTTGTTAGCATTAAATCTAGTTTAACCGTATGTTAATGGAAAAGATAAACATAATTCCATTTTCGATAATAGTTTTCGAATTTTACAGGATCAAGACAATAGATACTCTCCCATAACAGCAACAGAGTAAGAATTTAAAACTAGAAAATGGGATTCCAGAACCTCAAATAACGTTGTTTTTGTTCTTAAATTAGAAGCAAGCTAAATACAATTAGTCTATAATACGCATCTGTGGCATTTTACGTCTCGAGAGACGATCTTTTCCCCTTGCAAGCTCTTGTGTGACTAAAGAGGCCGATCCTTGATACACAGCTGCGATCGCAGGTTGAGCATATGTAGTCACCAGGCGCCGTTGCATGCCACCTTTAATTTTAAAGAAATTGTTAATTTGTTTCTACGTCCCCTATATGCCCATTATTCCCTTTCCGCCTCTTTGGCGCCCCCCCCCCCCCCCCAGTTTCACGAAATCACCCCAAGGGTGAAGACCGCTGCTATAGACTCTAGATCTAGAATTCTAGATAATTGTAGGTGTATATTTTACTTTACTGTGATTCTTTTTGTTTTAGTCATGTTTGTGAAGTATCGTGAATTTAAATGTCAACATTTTTTGTTTCATTTTCAGAGTACTTTTAGTATCGGAATTTTTTATTTTTACAGTACCTCTATTTAAGTCAGAACTTCGTGGAAGTCGGGTGGGCAGAATCTGAGAGGTGGTTTTAAAAACGGCTGTAACGATTTTCTTATAAATTTAACAGTTTGTGTTTATCGCTGAGAAAAGAATAACTAGCTCGTTAGACACATTGGAGAAAACTCTAGTTGTCCATACTTGTTGGCATAAGTTGCCTAGTGATCGTACCGAATCTAGTAAGATGATAACATATCGGTAGGAAGTTGTTACGTGCTGCAAACGCAACTTATAAATAAGAAAACGCTGGCAGAGGAACACAGTTCGAGTATCAAGTATTGATTTGATATTGAGTGCATTCGATACAGAGAACCAGAATTTATTTTATGTAAGCTGAAAGTTTTTATTGCATCTTAGTGTTCTAAAACTACTTAAGGTTTAGGTCCTCTGTAGTGGTTGAAATAAACGACGCACAAGTTTTTCTTAAAACAAAGTTTGTACGTGGATAAATAATTCCATTCTATGTTGGACAAGAAGGTTCAAGAAATGATCAAAATATTTGAGACGTTTTATGGTGTGGCAGATAAATTGAAATTTTCGTCGCTTTCCAATTTTAAACCAATCGAAATTAATCTCGAGCTTATTATCTAAGCGACAATTACGTAAACGAATTTTGTAAAGACGTTTTAACAGTTTGTCGCACTTTATTCAGAATATTCATAACTTTGGAACAAAATGGAGTAGTTTAAAAAAAAATTGGGCTTCAAGATTCAGTCTCAAATATAGTCTTCAGGATTCAATAATATGGCTTGTCTTCGAATCCAAAAAAAAATGAGAAATGCAGTATTTTCCGTGGCTGAGCGGTAAAGCACTTGGCTTCTGAACCGAGGGTCCCGGGTCTGACGATTTCGGCATTTTCAATTTTTATCAGGAAAAATCAATTCCAATCAACGATGGTTAATTAATAAATAAACAATTAGGTAGTTTTGTTTATCAGATCACAGCTTGCGGACTATAAATAATTGCCATAACATTATGAACAGTTTTGTCAGCAAGAAAGTTTTGAAACTTCATGTGTATTATTTTTTTGTAAAATTGATATGTTTGCGTACATTAGCAATAATTGAACAATGAATACGCACAATTATTTTTTTTTACATCTTGTTTCTATGTTTTTGTTGAACCATAAAGCTATTTAGATAGATTGTCCATATTTACGTGAAACTGGAATCTGTACCAGGACATAAAGACTTATTTTCGTGTTTTATGCCATATTAAAATATAAATTAGTAAATATATAAATATGAAGTGTTCATTTCTTAAGTGTTTTTTTTTTCAATGCAATTTTAAACTTCCGTGACTTTGGAATAGAAGCATCGTTTTTTTTACCTGTGGAGGCGCGGTGACTGAGAGGTGAAGCACTTGACTTCTGAACCGGGGGTCCCGGGTTCGAATCCTGGTGAAGACTGGTATTTTTATTTCGGGATCCTTGATCGCCTCCAGCTCTAATGGGTACCTGACATTAGTTGGGGAAAAGTAATGGCGGTTGGTCGTTGTGCTGACCACATGACACATTCGTTAACAGTAGGCCACAGAATCAGGTGATCTTAACATTATCTGACCTAGGTCTGAAACAAGGTTTGAAAGGGGAACTTTACTTTTTTTTCACCTGTAGAATAGCCAGAACGATGTCCCACACCAAAATAGTGTTTCTCAACCTTATTGTGACAAATCTTCACATAAAAAAATATGCTTTCCGTTAATAACCAGCTAGGTGTCCAGAGCTTCAAGTACTTCCATATACTCTGAGGTCATACACTCATTCTTTTGACGTCTAAAAGTACTGTTACTCCTAGTTTTAAAAAATATCACATGTAAAATTTTATGGGCAGTCACTAAAGTATTTCATTTAATTTTGTAATTGGCCAAATAGTAGTAGAGCTATCCTCGTGTTCATGGGACTGTTTTGTTCATGAAACAAAGTTGACTGAACTGAATTAAGTTGTACATGAGAAACGTTCCTTAATAATTTCCTGTTATGTTTTACATCAGTGCGTAATATAGACATTGTTATTTATTTCACGAAACGCTCAATTGCCCTTCTATGCGCGACTTCCAGCACCTTTGACATGTTGAGTGCTGAGACAATGCGCTTCACTTGTGTCGAAATCAAGCCAACGTTACCAAGGCCTGCCCAACCCTTCTCTTAAATCTATCAATTCTATATCTTTAGACAAATTAAGATTTTTTTAACGAAAAATAAATGAGAATAATCATAGCCTATGAATTACATTTTTGACTGTGTATATATTTAGAGTGTCAGAGAAAGTGTCATATTTTTACCAATAAAATACAATGAAATAAAACAAAAAGAACACGCAAAAATTAAACATACAAAGTAGGCCTACTTTAGATTTTCGTAAGCCTATTGATTAGACACAATTTAAAAGAATGTCAATCTCAGACGAAAATTAAATAACTTTTTTAGTTATTAACTCTTTCTCTCCTAATTGACGATGCCAACGTTGATTTGGCCCCTATTACAATAAATTGATTGTTGTATTTTTTTTAACATTGATTTGTGTTCTTTGAAAAGAGCATGCATTCTCTTATAATTTGATACCAAATAAAACATTTTCTGATAGCAAACAAAAAGTTATTGAAGTCTAATCATAAACAGGATAGTGAAATTCAAATTAGCAAAATGAAAATTTATATCAAAATGAGGACAATAATTACGAACAGAAAGAGTTAAAGTAATAAAGCATTGAAAACAATAAGAAAGTAGAAAGCCAATAAGCTCTACATTTTTTTTAGCTATAAATTTCATCTTGGAAAAATTATCTGAGTAAACTTTTGATCGATACATTGATTAAAGATTTTCTTATTACCTGTAAAGATAAAGCAAATCATAATTTAGAAAAACTGTTTTATGTTTGACGTACAAATAAACTAATGACGAAAATAGGTATGAAAGTATACATGGTCGTATTCGATGAAAAGTTATTATGTATTTCTCCCAAAGGCAAGAAATTTCCAGTCAAAAGTAAACATTTTTCTTTAGATCATCAAACAAAATCGCATAACAAAGACAATTGATTAACAAGCGGAAGATCGCAGAACATTGCTCCGATTCGTCATCTCTATTCTATGAGCTCTCATGTCTAGTAAGGCTTTGCAAACCTATTTCTACATTGAATTCTTTTATTTAGAAACGTGTGACATTATATATCACGAATTCCATTGCAATTTGAATTTGTATGAAATTTTTACTTTAGGCAATCTGTCTTATTGAAAATATTTTAAAGCAAATGTTGAAGATAGCCCTACCATTTTTCTTCCAATCATATACGATAATACAAGAAGCCATCTTTTCCAATTTTGTATCTGTAACCGATTCAATCAAAATGTAGGTTTTATTGATGTTCTTAAGAATGTTATTAAGAATATTCAGCATTTTGGTGGGTGTTAATGAAGATTCCTAAATCAACAAAACAACACGTTAAAACTCCATTTATAAATTAAAGAATGGAACTTGCGTTTTAATTTTTTGAACATAAAGTTCTTCTTCGCCTATTTTGAAGACCAAGAAAACTGTTGATGCTGTTGGAAAAACGCAACAACAGGAAGTGATTTTTATGTCAACAACTAGCAACGAATCTAGACAAATATTCCTCCAACTCTTAAAGGGAAACTCTCATGGTTTTGACAATTTTTGATATAATATGTGTTTTGATTTACTGATAATGAATATATTATTCTTTTTTTTTTATTTGCAAGAATAACTTAGTAATTGATGTTTTTCTGACGTAATTTTTCTGCGCATCCAAAACGGTCAGATTTTCACGGACTTTCTGTGTGACGTCACAATGGTGCTCTCAAATCTTAGGCTATATAGATCTACTAATCCGAGTAGGCCTACCGGTACTTGTCTTCCGCGAATTTATTTTAAAACAAGCTCCCGATGTAGATCTAGTCTAGATCTAAAATATGTATTATAGACTCTAGGCATTTTTTTTCTTTTATTAGATCTAGAATTAACCCCAACTACGAATACCAAATCATTAATGATAAACAGTAACCTTTAAAAGTACTATTAATCTATGGCCACCGTCAGTCGCGAAGCGACTATGGATCATCTCATTTCCATGAGATGAATGCCTGGGCATAAGCTGTGGTCGGAACGATGTCGTCCACACATCACTTCCCCCCTCTCCACGCAGCTGATGTATCCAAAGGAACGGCAGTGCCGATACAGTTTGGGGTCAGCAGCGTCGCAGGTTCTGCCAGAGTGTAGCACTGGGTGCTGCAAACTGCCTTAGGGTCGCCAGCTCCTGATTTTTCCTCAGGGTTGACTCCCGAAGCCTTTCCCTTGATTGGGTATAACTGCAAGGCAGCAGAGGTTTGAATTCAGAGTTTTCCTTCTCCTAGGTGGGTAGCCAGCCATGGCTAACGAGCCCCTCCTGCCCGAAGCTTACTGGTTAAGGCGCCAGTTACTCGCCTATTACTATTAATACGTATACATTAAATATACTGTTAATTTAGTCTGCAAAGGAAAAAAAGTGTTGAGGTTGTATGAGAAGTGGTCGTCTCCTTTCCATCAAGACTAAAACTGAAAGATTTAAAAACTCCTTTGTCCCACTTTCGGTCAGAGTGTTACGAGGTCAGCTGTCGTCATCGAGAAGTAGGCCTACATAGAAGTCAAATCCATGAAGCGCTGGTTGTGAATGTGTATGTGTGTTCTTATGTGAATGTTCGAATTTTTCATCAATATTGTTTTTGTACAGTAGTTATGTTGAGGTTGTCAATTGTAAACAAACGTTATTTCTATTAGATTGGATTATTTTATCTTATTTGGTACTGTAACCTAGCCTATGTATTGAACCAGTTGATGTATAATAGATCTACTTGTACAGCTATTTCGGCCAATAGGCTCCGAGAAACTTTGACGATGACGCATTTTTTCCCCCCAATAGGCTATTGTGAATAGACATCTTGCAGCTTTGGGAAAACCCCGTGTCACCATATATAAAAAACAACAACAACAAAAAAAAAAAAAACTTAGGAGTATTTTTTAAATTATTTTTTTTAAACCTGTGGTATAGCCCTTCCGTATAAGTCGGGTCTTGGGATGTGTATGAAAGTATATAAGGCGGAGATACTGTATTGTTATTGTTACAGCGTGAGAGACGGATGAGCCCGTTAGCGTGATATATATATGAGTTTACGGTACATATAGTATATCCTTACGGCTAAGGGCCCCGCGCATGACGCTCGCCCAGGGCCCAGCAGCGCTCTGATACGGACGCCCTTGTTTATAAACAAAGACCGATTTTAAATCAACGTGGAGACTAGATCTAGCCGTGAAGCGTAAGAATAAATGCGATCTAGATCTATAGAGAGTTTATCGGTGATATAGGTATAGATCTAACTTAGCCAGGTTCAGTTGTGACGTCACGTCTTTAAAAACTATAACCATCTCGCAGAACCCCGTTTTTTTTGAGATGTGAAGAATTTACTGTCTAATGTATTAAATATAAAATTTTCTGAGCATTTAAATAAAAAATGACATAATGTTTACTATTACAACTTTTTACGCAGAATTTAAATATGTCATTCACTAAAATTTGAAAAACTATGAGAGTTTCCCTTTAAGAGATAAAGACATATTTTCTACACGTTTTGATCTTAATTAATACTTTTGTGATCAAATTCCTTTGTCAAACTCATGGCAGAAATGAACACGTGGAACTTATTCTACGACCAGTACCAGGAGATCATCAACTGGGAAATATTAACTCTGGTCAACAACGCTGGACGCTGCACATTAATGGGACTCATTGGGCTAGTGGCTATTGTGATCAACATGGTGGTCTTTGTGCGTCAGCTTCTTTTCTATGGCTATTTCAGACATAATTCGAATCCTTTCAGTTGAGTGGGCCAATATCTGCTTCAATCCTTATGTTGAGAAACTTGAGGCTTCTATTCTATTTGACTACGTTTTCTATATTACAGGGGGTTGGACTGTAGGTTGTGCTTGCCGTATCACTCTTCACATCTCTTTATACATCACAGTAGAGAGATGCCTTTGCATCGTGTTCCCGCTGACGATAAGAAAATATATCACGATCATAAGAACCAAGTTAGTTATTGTGTTCATTTATTTCGCTAATGCTTTACTTTGGTGCCCGACTATATGTCTGACTATCTGAGCTGGTTGTATGACGTCAAGACCAATGCTACAGTACTGCGAGTTGGATTTAGGGAAAACAAGCAGCAGACGAAAGGAATCACCTTCATGCTTCATGTGTTGTTGATCGCGATTGGTTTGTTCTGTATCGTTGTCATGACGACCGTACTGGTGTTGCAGCTTCGACGTCAGAGAAAAATAGCGGATGAATAACTCCAGCAAACGTTTCTAAGAAGTCATTTACGTCACGTGACAGAAGGTCTGCAGTACTGGTCATCACCGTGGCCACTGCGGTGGCCGTCTGTTACATTCCCATAGCTTCAATCTCATTGGCCACTGTCTTTTTACCAGATTTTTACGTTGGTGGAAAATATTTCAATGTCTTTAAAGAATCGTGGGCTTTGGCTTTCCTCTCGGGCATAATCAATTCAAGTTCGAATATACTTATTTATTATCACATGAGCTCCAAATTCAAAGAAACATTTCTAAAACTTTTTGGCCGTAAAGTCGTGAATACAAAAGACACATAGCTAATGGTGTTGAGGGCGTTGGAATTTTATAAGTTAGTTAATATTTCTCCCATTGTAATGTCTCCCAAATCTAAATCAAGGTGACTAATGCTGGTATTATTAGAGCTGATGGCACAGTAAATGTCTTCAAGATATTATTAAAAGTTTCTAATGTTAAAAATGTGTTAAATTGCACTACATCGTCTCTGAGAGCATATGGTAAACTTTTGCAAACGTGTTTCGGAGACTATTCTTCATTATTCAACATAGAGCTTCCAACAGAGTGATATGCTTCTGACATTTTTATAATCATCAAGTCTTGGTTGTTTTTCTGCGCTATAGATCAACTCTGGCGCCATTTCACCTTCACTGTCATAGAGAAAACTAGGTGGCAGCACTGGCAGCAGATGGCCTCTCAGTGAGACTGTTAGAAAGCTCTCACAAAGGCTGCGGGACAAACATTTGAAACTAAGAAAAGCCTTTATTGAAGACATCAAGAAAATTGGGTTTGCGTAGTGGTGTTAGCCTATATATATATATATATATACTAGCTAAATTTTACCCGGCTTTGCTCGGGTTTTTCTTTCTACAAATAGCATACATGAGGCCCCTTTGAATAATCAGTTTTTTTCGCCCCAGGTGTAATTTTTCCAATACATCTTTTTTTTGGTGGCATAATGAATCTAAAAAAAATAAAAGTAAAAAGTTGAATAGGTGACGTTTTATTGCATAACCTGTTAACACAAATAGTTTTCTCAATACCCATTTTATTTTTTACCAGTCCAAAAGGTAGGCTACAACGTTTGGAGAAACCACATATGTTTCAAATAATAATAATAAAGATAAGATAAGATAATTTTTATTGATCCAATTTAATGGAAATTCATTTTGATTACAATTGACAACCTCAGCGTAACTACTGTACAAAAAACAATATTGATGAAAAATTCGAACAACATTAACATACGAAACACATACACATTCACAACCAGCGCTTCTCGATGTCAACAGCTGATCTCATTATAAAAAGCAATGATAAACCTTTTTTTTTCAGACGGAAATATACACAATTTAGCAATAATAGCATAATACATTCACATGATGGCCCGTGTCTTTCCATAGCCGAGTAGGCCTAATTTTGTAGATTAATAGCTTATGGTAGATTCTTACTATCCCAGTGAGAAAATTGTCACATGCAGACGATGTTTAGTAAAAGTTTATATTCATTGCTAATTTCCCAAAGATATCTGCACATTTTTCCCTTTTTCCTATACAAAAATGTATAATAGTTGAACGTTATATTTCTTTCGAGAGAGACAGATCCATGTAATAGCTTGTGATCAAATTAGTCAATCACAATGACTAAAACACTTTTGAGTTTGTGTTGATGTAGATCAACACGCTAACGTAAAGCCATTAACTTTGATAAAAAGTAGATATCTCACTCTCTCTATAGATTTACATATGTTTCTTTTATTCAACTATTTAAGCTATATGAAGTAGGCCTAATAAGTGGCCTTATTGTTCCTACCGATAGTAGTTTAAATGTTTTACTGAAGAATATTGTAGATCTACAATCAGTAAAGATATTGTGCTCGCTGTCTTGTTTATTTACGTTTTATAAATTATTGAATACACTCACGTCTGAAACTGAAAAGTTATCTTTAGAAATATAAGAGTTCAAGCCTCCAAATGAGAAGAAAGTAGTTTATTATATCTAGGTCATCAATGAAATGAAAGCTTTTAGATCTAATTTTAAAATAGTTATTGTTAATTAAAAGTATAGTCATGTATATAAGAGAGTAGTCTATATTGAATTCTCATTAATTTAAATTAAAAAATAACGCAAAATAGAGCTTAATTATTCAATTTATTGTTCAAAGGTCAACATCTGTTTTTATTTTTGTGTAGCTATGTAAGTTCATGACCCCTTGACGCGTCTCCTTGGTGACCTCAATACGCGTTGCGTACACTGTTGGGCGTGTTAGCGGTGTAGGCGACAAAAAAAAAACAACAATACAATAGATCTAGCCTATATTTTAAAAGCAAATCATACGCGTGAATGTAATTGTTTATGTAATATTGTTAGTTTAATTTTGTATAGCTCTTGAATCCTAACAATTTGAATGCCACAGCAATCTAGTCAATAAATAAAAACTTGTGTGACACATTAGCATCTAAGATTTGACCTAGATCTAGATACAATAACGGTGTTATCAGGTCTAAATGCGCATACGTAAGTAAATCTGAAAGAAAAAAAAAATTAAATTAAAAATAAAGATTTAAAATTAAACCAAATCGGTAGTTGTAGGTTTAAATGTTATGAAAAAATACAATAAAAAGTAAATTGTATTATGTATATAGTTTATTACTTAAATAATATGCATTTATAATGCGCGATATTATAATTATGACCTATGACGTTCATTTCATTTGTACCACTGCGCGACACATGTAGATCTAGACATGGCTTGTGACCTAGTTTTTGTTAGATACAATAGTCTAATAGCGTTGGTCAACTTTATTTTTTTTGAGGGTCTTAAGTTTGTTTTAGGACTACAATACATACACTACGGCCTAAGTTGGTACCCAAGGAACATTTCTGCCAAGTTTAATGAAAATTGGTCACGCGGTTTTGATTTCCATTCGATACATACATACGCTAAACATTCAACTTTATAGTATA
>JADKLZ010001483.1:24939648-24982889 GCA_021533235.1 Biomphalaria straminea
ACAGACTTTGAGGAGAAAATAAATACGGACAGACTTTGAGGAGAAAAAATTACAGACTTTGAAAAAAGGAGTAACAATTGTCTTTAAATATAAATTAGAGCGACAAGAAGGTTATCAATGAGGTTATAAATACCTGATGGCACAGTGCAGAGAGTGAACATTGATTTCTCTAACATCTTTTATTGCACTGTAACTCTCAAGAGTTTATTAATTAGTTTCTTGTTGTGTTTTTGTTGTAACACCCGGCAGATGCTCCAGCAAATATTCGCCTTTGAGTCTTATTAAAATTATTGTCTTAAAACATCTTTCCTTTGTTTGTAAACAATACAGTATACAACCTATAAATATAAGTATAACATAAATAGCAAGTGTTGATTTGTATTGAAGCATCAAAACAACAAATGTAGAATTTGATCTGTACACATTTAATTGATACCTCAGACGACGCCATCTTGGACTAAACTGCTTGTTCATATAACAAGGACACTTAACTAATAACGACAAAGGAATATAACTCAAATATAACAAGTATTAACATCCTTCCCTTTCTATCAAAGAAACATGTTCACTACAATACACCAACAAAGAACAAACACACAGCATAATAATCGTTCTTTGAACACAAACTGAGACATAACCAGGGGCGGACTGGCTATATGGGCATTCGGGCAAATGCCCGGTGGGCCGGTACCCAAAATGGGCCGGTAGGGCCACCTAAAGGGGCTCATGAATGCCACTGTAGAACGTATTAAATTGTTAAAAGTTTAAAAATATTTTATTGTAAAAGGTGCCATCTGAGAGTGAGGTTAAAAAAAATTTCTTTGAGTCTACAGCGTAGGCCTAATGCTAATTTAATCTAACACATTGTCCGAAATAAAGTAATAGTCTACAACCGTAGATAGTGCTACTATTAGGCTTCATCCTCTTAGGGCCTACACTTTTAGCGAATAAAAAGTAACATAAGGCCAACTATTGAGGACAGGTAGACCTAAAAATGGATGTCCATCATATGATATACAATTTGTCGGCCGGATTTTATAGAAATGCCTGGGCCGATTTAAACACCCAGTCCGCCCCTGGACATAACTATCAACGATAAAGGAATATAACTCAAATATAACAAGAATCAACACTCAAATATAACAAGAATCAACACTAACAGTCTTCTTTCTTAATCCAGTTTTTAAAAAAATAAGAGGGATCACAAGATGAACTAATGATGAGAGCTGGGCTGGCTTCATTTCTAATCAATTCAAATTTTCAAAGTCGAAGCATCTCTGGCTGTTTTTGAAGAAATCTAACTATCACATACAAATGATCACTGCCAAAACGAGGAAATCTAAATCAGCAGTACAGTTGCGATTGGGCCTTCCCCCTCAAGACCACTTACTAACTATTGCTGAAAAACGCAAATTAAAAATGTATGACCGTATAACGAGGTGATTAAGAGAATGTTCCAAAGGAAAAGAAAAGAGGAAGACAGAAAAAAACACAAGGACGACATGATAATAGACAGAGACAAGCCTTATATAGAGGCTTTACAGCGAATAATTAGACATGTAGATCTTCGAAAGTCAATTCAAAATGTAGGCTAATTTAATGTCTTCAGAAATCAAGTTATTTTATTGTGGAACTGGTACACGGGAAAGGTATGTATATTTCATGTCTTGGATTGTATCAGTATTTATATTGTAATTCTTTTCTGGAAAAAATACCATTCGTATTCTGATCATCGTGATTTTATTAGCGGCCGCCGAAAGGGGTGTAGACGTTATTAGTTTTGTGTCGTCTGTCTGTCGCTCCGTCCCTTTTGCATATCGTGAACTAGAAAAGATATTTAAAAGCCCACATCATGATATTTTAGACCATTCAAAGTTCTGATTGTTGGCTGTATTATTTTTGTTGTTGTTGGTTTTTTTTTTCTCTTTGAAAATAA
Source organism: Biomphalaria straminea (assembly GCA_021533235.1). Lineage (NCBI taxonomy): Eukaryota > Metazoa > Mollusca > Gastropoda > Planorbidae > Biomphalaria > Biomphalaria straminea. The sequence goes on from JADKLZ010001483.1 coordinate 24,941,585, forward strand.
AGGATACTTTTTTAGTAAATGTAGTAGTTAGTATGGTAAAAGGTATTTAACAATTAGTAATACAAAAAATAAAAAACTGTTAGCACAAATGTATATTGAGTGTGGTAAATTGTACACTCACTTACTAATAAGCCTCCCGTGTTTGTTACTTCATAGTGAATAGTTGTAAAAGTGGTGTATTATATTTAGTATGCAAATTAGTGGAACATAATTTAAAACAACAATAAATAAGCCATATTTCATATCATCTCATGAACTGCAGCTCGACACATACTCAATGGAACCTAAAGAATTTTTTTTTGAGGCTTTGAATTAGAGATTGTTTGTTTGTAAAATGTTTTACATGTTTCGGATGTTCCTTCAGGGTTGAAGATAGTTACTTCCTAGTCGAAACCTCCCGCAGGACGACGGGGGATGGGCGCGGGCAGAGTTTGAACCCGGGACCATCGATAAATCCAAACCAGCGTAAAGACCAGCGTAATGTTTATATAATAGTTTTGTTGTTGTGATCTGACTTACTCAAGAGGAGTGTTTAACTTTATGAGAATGTATTTTTCAGTAACTTTGGACTTATTAAAGTTGGTTCATGTAAATATTATATATCTACTTAGTCTCGTATTCTTTTCTGTGTGTGGTTTTACGCTGCTATAAAGACCAGATTTGGGTCGTATAGTATAAAAATTTGTCTTGATGCGAGACAGTAGTGTTTCTCATGGATGACGGTCATTTGATTGTTGGGACTTGTATTATATTATTGTAGGCCATCGTTTTTGAGATGAGACAATAGTGTGCTTCTGTGATGGCTGTTCTTTGATTATTTTGAACTGAACCTGCCCTAATAATTTTTTTTTCACTATTTTACTTTTTTTTTTATTGCCTTTATTTCAGTTTACTTTTAACGATCTTTTTTCTCTTGTTCCTGAATAAATTCTTTATCAGTTGTTCCTGAATAAACACTTTATTAGTTGTAACCTAAATCTCATTGTTATTGCTTGTATGACTTGTATGTCTCAGTAAGTTATATATCTAGAGGTTATAATTAATAGCCTATGTATTATAATTGGGGACCACGAAATACCACGTGACTAACTTGCATGTACAGCAGAAGTCACTGGTCTTATGACCTAATCATAATACAAGGTCACAGGGCAACACACAAGACTTTCTTTATTCTTCTCTGTCATTTGCCTTAAATAGAATTGTATTCTGATATTCTTACTGAAACTATTGAAACCTATTACCTGCCTGCGTGGACCACTTCGGGGCAGATTTTGAGTTTCCACCAGTGGCGTAGCTAGGAATTGTCCATCTTTTGGGGGCCCTGGGGGTGGACCTCTTTTGGGGCCCCTGCATTTTGATTACATTTAATTTTTAATGTAAAAAACACTCATTTGGGGGCCCCCTTCAAGTGGGGGACCGGGGGTATTTTCAAATTCTCCCCCCTCCTCCCCCCACCCTAGCTACGCCACTGGTTTCCACACAAACTGTCTATGTAACCTTGTAATATTTCAAAATCCTAACTAGGAAACTCGCGTATATTTCATGTCTTGTATTTGTATCTGTGTTCATATAGTAATTCTTTACTGGAAAAATACAATTCGTATTCAAGTTATGAAAATTATTTTTATTTGTATTCATAAACTGAAATGCTAAGTTTATGTGTTAGAACACCCAAACTGAAGTAAGTAATTTCAGTCCTTGTAAATTGTCACAAGTGTGTCTTGTGATGCCGGGGATTTTACTTGAATTAAAACAGTTAAACAAATGACGATCTAGGATTCACAATAATTAATTCTTTGTTGAGAATAAAACTCTAGAAACTTTATTTAAATACAACGTAAATACAGCTTATGTACAAGGTACATATTAATAAAATGAGAATACAATAAAAAGGCTTCTTTCTTCAATAATATTTCAGAGCAAACTAGAAACACAACCTATCATTTAAAAAGCTCGCTCCAGACTGAATCTGGCGCGTCTTATTCCAGCTGGCGCTAACTCTTTTTTTAAAAAAAGGTCTTTTTATTTTAAATCAACCAATATATTTGCAACATCTTAATTACGTCTCGGGTAAAACATGAGGTGCTGTCAAGGGTCTAGATTTGTTGGGTAATTCCTGAGGCTCAGTTAAGGGTTTCTATTTCTTTTAAATGTGAAATATACAAATAAATCTATAATGGCATCTGTGACATAGATATCAGAAAGTAAACGGATAACTTTACTACGTCTACAATTATTGTATGTAATAATACAAAGAAACATACAAACATGTATTGTATTTTTTTAATCGTTTCTTTGAAACTAATGACCTTTATTTTGAATTGAACAAACATTGCGAGTCATTATTTCCCAACTTATTTTCTGTTCTCTTCTTTGGTCTTTCTAATTTAGATTGCTTTTGATAAATTCTAGTATCTGTGAGTTTGCGACCTTGGTGTATACACCTGGGTATCTGTGCTAGGCACAAGTTGCACCGAACGAGACGATCCCATGAAGAACGAAGCATTGTATTTATTTCGTTTAGTGCATATTAATCATTTTTTATATATTCGCTTTTTTTTTTTTTAGTTTTTTTTTTTTTTTATTCAGATTATATATTCGTTTACAGTAACACACAAGACAAACAGGTTAACGTATCCACGTCCAGACCATATAATACTGTTGGGCGGTGAAGGTTATTGAGGTGTTGTATATAGTTCAAGATTAAATACACTGTTCATTGTAATATACCTGCTGGAGTTCATAAATTATAGAGTCATAGTTGCAGATATAGGGGTATTAGCGAAACAAGAACAGTTTTTCATGTTCTTTACAAAGAGCGAAGAACCAAAATTGTTTATAGCTTTCACTGATTGTGTACCATTTGGCAGATCAGGCATTCCCATCCCAACCCTACAATACTGTTGAGTAGTGAAGGTTAATGAGAAGTTGTGAACAGTTCATATTCACATACATTGTTTATTGTAGTATATCCGCTGGAGTTCATCAATTATAAATTCATAGTTTGTTTTTTAAACTCATTTTTTCACAATTAAGGTTAACATCGGAAGAAATAGTGCACACTTGACAATCAGGGTGAACACTGTCTTTTTCTTGATATGTAACAAAGTTGACTTAACCAACTTCTTGCACTAGACCAGTATCCCACACTTTACCATGAAAAGTTGGGCTGATCAACAATGCTCCTGGACGTTGCAGTACTCTAACAGTGGACAGACCGGTACGATTTCTTGATGGTAACTTGTCAACCAAAGGCTGAGGCCCAGCAGCAATACAGTGAGCTCATGAGGAGTTTAGAGCACTACATATAATCTATGATTGGTTATTCTTTACAATTTGTCTGATCTGGCGATAATTTTTTCCCCAATGAAGTCCCGGGACAACTAATTTTCACCAGTTGACACCGAGAGGTCCTGGAGTTCTGTTAGAATCACCACAGACTGAAAAGATCATCATCATCATCATCATCATCATCATCATTGGCCTCCTTCAGTCGTAGAACGACTATGGTTCATCTCGCACACTTCCTTGTGTGGCTGTAGAACCCTATTTTGGAGAGACACTCCCGTCCACAAGTATTGCAGGTAAAGGTGGTCTTCGCTACAGTGGTAGAGGAGCTGGCCAGTTTCCGCGTTGTCCGCTTTTCTTCCAGAGCTGAGGCCCATGCTTTTTCGCTGTCCATAGCCTTCTTGGTCACTGTCTCTCTCCATCTGGTGCGGTCTAGAGCTATGTCTTCCCACTGGTCAGTATTGATGTTCACTGATTTGAGGTCGCGTTTTATAACATCTATGTAACGGAGGTGGGGGCGACCAGTTTTTCTTGAGCCAGTCGCAAGTTGTCCGTACAGGATGACTTTCGGTATGCGATTGTCCTCCATCCGGCGAACATGTCCAAGCCAGCGCAGCCGGCGTTGTCTGAGGGCTGTTTGGATGCTGGGAATACCTGTTCGTGCAAGGATCACAGTATTGCACACTTTTTCTTTCCATGTGATTTTCAAGATCCTACGAAGGCATCGCAAATGGAACGAGTTCAGTCTTCGCTCTTGCTTTGCGTAGGTGGTCCATGATTCACTGCCATACAGCAGCGTGCTCATAACGCATGCCTTGTAGACTTCCATTTTGGTCGCTGTAGTTAGCTTCTGGTTTTCCCAAACTCTTGACCTGAGTCTAGCGAAGGTCGATGCAGCCTTCCCTATACGTTTTTTTATCTCCTCATCTAGAGAAAGGTCGTCTTGAATTGTGGATCCCAGATAGCAGAATTCGTTCACGGCATCCAGCTTGTTATCGTCTATGAGGATGGAGGGTGGTGATGTAGCAGGAGGTCCCATAACATTTGTTTTCTTTGTGCTAATAGTTAAGCCATATTCTTTACAGGCCTGAGAGAAGCGGGACATTAGTAGCTGAAGTTCCTCTTGTGAGTGTGCCACAACCGCTGCGTCGTCCGCGAAGAGCATGTCTCTTATGAGGGTTGTTCTGGTTTTAGTTTTGGCCCTCAGTCTAGCAATATTTAGAATATTTATTGACCACAGACTGAAAAGATAAAAAATAGTATATGTGAGTTATTTGTATAAAGCAGTGATGCCCAGCCTAATTCGACCTGCGGGCCAATTTAATTTCCGACACTCGTGTCGCGGACCACATAACCGAAAAGATACAAAAACATAATGAAATAGAACTAAAGTTAAGACCCGTGGATCTAACACATTCATTAGTGAGATGTTTGAAGTTGATCTTCTTTTCTGTCCTTCGGAAAAAAAAAAGGCTTCATTTGGCTACTTAAAGTCTGAGCAGCATTATATCTAGCTTATCCACAGACTCATTTTCTTATCTTTTTTATTCGTGACAACTATTCAATCCTTCAATCTCTAGGTTTAAATTTAATTTTTTTTCGCGGATCAAATCAAGAATGTTATGGTCATTGTACCAATCAGAAAAAAAGTTTGGACCCTACCGTACGTAAAATAATCTTTTTGGAGAGGGTATTTTCTACTTTATTTGCCTTTGTTTCGGCGGGCCGGATGGAACCACTTCGCGGGCCGGATCTGGCCCGCGGGCCGTAGTTTGGGCATCACTGGTATAAAGCATAGTCCTCAGTACAAATAAAGCTCCACGAACCTCTCCAACCTTCTATGCAACCCCTCCAATGGGTCAGACTACTATTTTACAAAGTTACAAAATTAATAACAATAAAATTATAATTTAATACCGAAGATATACTACATTACCATTGATACCATCAGAGACAAAAATGTTACAAGGATTTAGCATATCATCCGATAAAGGATAACTAACCAAGAAAAAAGGCAAATACACACCAATAATTACACCCTAATACATGCATACCCACATATCAAAATTAGATATATCTAAACAATCATCCTAGATACATACGCATCATAATCTTACACATGGATCAAGGGGCTACAAAACAAGTTGTCGAAGACTTCTGAAGGCGCAGTCCAACACATTAAGTTACTACCTAAGAACACATACAAATACATCCAAATACAAGTCCGACAGTTATTTTATGGTAATAATTCCATTGAGTCTAATACATTTGCGATTAGAAAACCACTACTGTGGTACTACATACATATATCCCACGAACTGCCTTTCCACATACGCTAAATCATACATAAAACCTGCATGCATATAAAAATATGCCCCCAAAAATATAAACATTCACCAATACACATATCATCCTTTATATTCCCCCTAGGTTCTCTAGTTCGAAGTCTATAATTTTGTCTAAACATAATCTCATCAGTTTAGTATTCACTTTTTTAAAGGCATTGACATCTATTGAATTATAAAACAAAATGATATCCATGAAGATTAAACATCATATATTATGATTATGCAAAGAGTGAATGATGCTTTGCATAATTCCTATTATAAAATATATATATTTATGAAAGTCAGAAACATGAAAAGCAAGTTAGTCTTTACGTGCATGTTTGTTTATTGCGTATTTTATTGTCTTCTACTGTGCAGTGGCGTAGCAAGGGACCTTGGGAACCGGGGAGGAGGGACTTGGCCCCTACATTTTGACATTCGACATCATGGAATGAGATAATGTACTTTATTAATATAAGTCCAACGTGAGGAATGCATGCAACATGGTTACTAATTTACCAGTGGCGTAGCTAGGGTGGGGGAGGAGAATTTGAATATCCCCCAGCCCCCACTTGAGAAGAGCCCCCAAATGAATGTTTTTGCATTAAATATTAAATACTAATCAAAATGCAGAGGCCCCCAAAGAGGTCAAGCCCCCGGGTTCCAAATTATGGAAAATGTCTAGCTACGCCCCTGTAATTTACATAAGTGCATGAATAGTAAGATGACGGCATAGGCTTGATATATAATGTAAAAAAAAAATTAAGACACTCATTCGGGGCCCTTCTCATATTTAAACCCTGGGGGATTTTCAATTTCGGACGCCCTCCAACACACCGTAGCTACGTTATTGCTGCTGAGGTTGCCTCATGCTACAGACTTTTCGATTGGGTTGCCAGATTTCAAGGCAGGTAAGGGCTTACATTATGAAAACGTCCGGCTTCTATCTTTTTTTTTTTTGATGGTATATTATAAGCCAATAATCCTTGATATCTTCTGTTTCAAACCCACAAGGCATTTTAAACATTGAATGGTTTGTTCTGACCAGTTTTCATCTTGAAATCATTTACAAAACATTATGATGCCAAAAAAAAAACGTAATAAATTACTAAATGCCGGAAATATCAAAGAACCCACATTTATATACTTCAATAGTGGACAAATTTTGTAAATTATGTATTTTCATTAAGATCTCTTAGCCAAGCAACGAAAATGTAAGTCGGTGAAGCAGTGATTCTCACCACACTTTCGTATGGTTCTGAGACCTGGGTGCACCTAAAGCTCCTCGAATGCTTCAATCAAAGGTGACTTCGCTCCATAATGGGCATACTCTGGCAAGACTACCTTATAAATAACGATGTTCTGCTGGAGGCTGGTGTAGACTTAAACTTACATTTCGTCAGCTGCGCTGTATCAGGCAAATAACCCGCATGAATGTATGCCAAGTGCGATCTTTAAGGAGGACGGCATAACAGAGGGACAACTCGCGAAGCACTATGAAGATCAATGCAGATTTAATATTATGTTGAAGGACTGTAACTACTATTTGTACCATAGATTTTATTGTATCGGTACTTTCCCTTTGAAAATTCAAACGAGACTATTTCCCATTATACACAAGCGAGAGATTATATAGCTATCTATCATGTTGTTGTTTTAAATCATTGACATCTATTATTAAGCTTCCCAAACATTTGCAATGTATGTCAGCAAGCTATTTCCTAATTTAGCCCAGACAGTTTCTTCAGCAATATAGTTGTTTGTGATAACTGAAGTTATAACTCGTTGGCTTTGCCTGCCCCACTTAAAACTCTCCATCCTCAACTAGGCACGCGGATTAATTGTCGTTAGAGGAGACTATTAGGCCAATAGAGAACCTACACAAAACCCACGTTGGGGTGTCAAAGAATTTTGCTCATTGCAATGGCAGGGCTATAGTAGATCCTAAACAGACGTCCCTATCTACACATCGTTCCTAAAGGGGCCCTTTTTATTGTGAACACCTACACAAACTCTGTAGTACATAACCTACATTGAAAGATAATGAAACTTCCCCGGTGTGCTCGGCTTTCCGTCTCGATTCTATTACAGAGAGTCTTGGCATACGGGCCATCGGCAGTGGCGTAGCAAGGTACCCGTGGGCCCGGGTTCAAGAATGTGTTGATGGACCCCTCCCCCCCCCTCCATAGGACAAATGTTTTGTGTGACAAAGAAATCCAGTACTTTGTATGTCTCGGTACATTTACTAAAAGAGACTTCTATGCGAATTCATGAGTACAGCTGACAGTCTCATTATAGATCATGTGTAAGTACCATTTAGCACAATAAATATAATGCGCAAGCGGCTACTTTTGTTAAAACAATAAGGGCTTACCTGAAGGCACTAGTGGATCCAGAACTTTAGAGTGGTGGGGGGGGGGTCTAATCCTAACGCGCAGTAACCCCTACCCTAATTGTAAACGCGCCTACAGCATATATATTAGAATTAAAAAATAAACATTGTTTCTAAACTTTCTGCGAAAAAAACAAACAAACACACATACACATAAAACAGCCATGTTGAAGCCTTACTCTTCACAGCTAGTGGGTCTGGGAAAGCAATGTAAGCTCACCCAGTGGGGTCGGGGCGAAGCCCCGACGCCAAAAGCATTTTCTTAAATTCTTCACTGCAGAAATCTATTATCCTGACATCTACAACTAAGTGCTCATCTTATTGAAAAAGGTCCTTTTGAAAAATTATTTTACTTGAAAAATATTCTAATATGAATATACAGGCCATTACTACATTGCAAATACAACTGATTATTCCTTGAAAAAGATAAGATTCCCCACTTAATTAGATTAAGACTTTGTGGATTTCCGCTGAAAATAAATTATTCGTAAAAAATAAAAACAGCCATATTGAAGGCTTTTTCTTGACAACTAGGTGGTCTGGGCGAGCTCTGTACACCCTTCCAGTGGGGTCCGGGGCGAAGCCCCGACGCCAAAAGCGTTTTCTTGCTTTCATCATTGCAGAAACGTATTCTCCTAACATCTACAGCTCATTATTCACCCTATTAAAAATGACCTTTTGAATATTGTTTTACAGGAAAAATATTCTTCTTGAATTTACAGGCCCTTACTACAATGCAAATACAACCGATTTGATCCTTGAAAAGACAAGATACCCCACATATTTAGAATAAGACTTTGAGGATCACGCAGAAAAAAAAAATATTTGAAAAATATATTTAAAAATAAAAGCTTATTTGTAGTACATTAAAATCAATAGGCATGTTTTTTTACTATTCACACATTTTTAAAAATATAAAACGTCAGTACCGATATTACAGTAAAAAGGTTGGAAAAAAGTGACTAGGAAAATAATATTTATGTTCACAACTGTTCTAGTTGTTACTTTATGTATATAAACATGGGTTAATGTTTTTATTTGAATATAGAGTTTGATATTACGTTTAGGAAATTTAATTATTTTATTTTTAACCTTTTTTTTTTACAAAATTGAAGTGTAGGAAAGGTCACAATTATTCAATAGTCATGGGACTAGGCGATATAAAACCCCTACATACAATCCATTGACGTATTTTTAGAGTTTAATAGGTCTTCTGCTATTTCAGATATGGGGCCCCATCTAAGTCCAGATAGTGTATACAACTACTAAATATGTCTTAAAGGCCCTAAGCTTGAGCTTTTTTTGTATTTAAGTAAATCCGGCCTACCCCCTTGGTTGTTACACCGGGTGTGGGCCCCTAAATGGTCGTGGGCCCGGGTTCATTGAACCCCTTCGCGCCATGGATGCTACGCCACTGGCCATCGGTAAAAGGAATGGGATGTAATGTTAACAAGGCAACCACAAAGGTGGAAAATAATAATACTTAAATATGCATCTGCTAGTATCTCTCCAATTCAGAGCAATACTTCAAGCAGGCCTGCGGAGGAGAGCTACCGTTGGTCTAAAGTCTAAAGCAGTGGTTCCCAAACTTTTTTCTAAACGGAACACTTTATACATTCTGAGTATTTAGCGGAAAACGTTACTTATATTTTTTTAAAGAAATTTATTCACGTGACCTACTCGTTAGCTCTTTATCTCCATAATTATTTGTCTACATTTTGACAGAATTTTTAATTTTTCACATTTTTGCATTCTACCCAGTTATGATTAAACTTCAATAACATTTTGTTAGTTATCAAAAAAACTTTACTTTTGGTATAGAATCGTAGGAGAATGCATGCTCTTTTTATGTAACACAAGATATAATTTCTAAAACCAAAAAATAATTAAATTTAATGTGGTCAAATCAACGTTGGTATCGTTAATTAGGAGAGAGAGAGTTAATTATTCCAGTACATCGTAGAACGCTATGGTTCCACGGAACACAGTTTGGGAAACACTGGTCTACCAATAGCCCTAGACTCAACTCTCGCTACTATTACAAATGTGACTTCAGTTGCTGTTACGTCCATGAATGAGACATAGCGTCTAGTTAATTAACAAGTGCATATCTTTCTCAACTCGCCACTAGTAAGGTCACAACACAGCTTAAGCCAATAAATGTGATACCCACTGATGAAATAGAAATATCTCTGCTAGTACTAAACTAAACTAGACGGATTTTGAGAGTCAGTTACACTGATCGGGTCTCAAACAAGGAAATCATATGCCGAACTGGGAGTCGAACACTTAGCGAGATTGTGACAAACGTCGCATGAGGTTTGCGCGACATGTTCTACGACAAAATGAACTGCACATACCAAGAATTGCGATGACATGGAGGCCAATACGAGGAAAACGCAAACAGGGACGTCCTAGTATAACTTGGCGTCATACCTGCATGAAGGACCTCAGAACAGTGGACACCAAGTGGGAGAAGGCTTCAGACATTGCCAATGACAGATCTTTATGGAGACATCTTGCAGCCCAATGCGCCGAATAGCGGCGGGAGGACCTAAGTCTAAGTAGGCTAAGCACTAAACTGATAAGAACAAAACTTATAATACTTCCTTCAAATATGTTTTTGAAATTTGATTTCTATTGGAAAGGAAATAATGAAGCATTTTTGATTGAATCCCCTTTTGGTTATTTATTAGTTTTAAAAAGTTTTTAAAAACATTGATTTCAATGAAATAATTACTTGTCACAGGTCTCAGAGATGAAATTATAAGACTTATTTACAAAAGTTAATGGGTCTTCCTTCAATTTTATTGGCTTGTTTATGAATGGAAGTACGATGGCTTAATCCAAACCTGGGGTCCTAGGCAGGGCTGGTCTTAGGCCACTGCATCCTATACGGTCGCAGTGGGCCACGCGATTTCATAGGCCCCGCTAATTCCATACACATGTATAAATATTAAATTACAAAATCTATACGAAAAATTCCTGAAAATTTCCTGCATTGATTACAATCTCCTGAAAACTCATAATCTCCTGAAAAATAGACAACATTGTCATTTGTGGGTGTCATTTATTACGGAAAACGCCAATCTTCGTGCTATAAAAAAAAGGAATTGTCAGCTTTCATGTAATAAAATGTAGATCTAATAATCGGACGAGTTTTCACCTAAACTGAAAGTTCCAATATCTTATTTACTTTTATAGTCACTGGCATATAAATATGTCATAGCCTCCCATAGGTTGCAAGGTTTGTAAAGTAAAGTTAATTTGATCGCAAATTTGTACTGTAAAGAATGAATAAAATGCAAAGTCCATTTTTTTTCTAACACAAAATCTTAATTTTTCTTTATTATCCTTATCGCCACCCAGACTAGGCCCCGCGCAATAAGTTTCACAGAGGGCCCCGCAATTGTTAGGACCGGCCCTGGTCCTAGGTTTTGAATCTCGGTGAAGACTGGGATTTTGAGTCTCAGGATTTTAGGGGCGCCCCTGAGTTCACCCAACTCTAATAGGTATCTGACTTTAATTGGGGAAAGGCTGTTGGTCATTGTGCTGGCCACATGGTACCCTTGTTAACAGTAAGCCACAGAAACAGATGACCTTTACATCATCTGCACTATAGACCACAAGGTTTGAAAGGGGAACTTTACTTTAAATGGATGTTAGGATTCACAGAAAGAATTGAAAAACAAATCCAATTAGTTGATAAAGAATAAAATGAAATCAAAAGCCTTTTTTTTTCACAAGTCAATAATTATTAAGTATCAAAAAAAAATATTGAAACAGGTTCAAAACAGTTATGTGTTAGAGTTACAAATGGTTGTTTTTTGTGTATATAAAAATGTCCAGTTACAAGTAAACATTCATTAATATTATACTATTATCTTATAAAACAACCTTGCAATAAACTAGCAAAGAAGCAGTCTTTTTGAGTCTCTTGATTTATGAAAACTATATAGACCCAAAGTCGACCTGCATGTTTTGTCATATCTAAAATACAATGAAAACATCTAAAACAATATTTGCAAATTGGATTTATTTTGTATAATTGAAAAAAAAAAAACAGTGATACAATATTTTTTTAAATTTTACATAAATACAATATATTTATGAAAATTTTAATTTAGAAAAAAAAAAAAAAAAAAAAAAAAAATTAAATCAACATTAAAACAATATTTGAGTATTTTTCAAAGATAGATTTTTTTGAATATGTAGATTAATTATGTAAAACTGTTTTAATTGTTTATTTGCTTCATTTAAATATATATTGTATATTTATATATACTTATATTTTTCAACCAAGTAACAAAAAGTGTTTGACATTGTGAATAATAAGATTTTATAAAATGAAATTTCTGTAATCATTTAAGCAAGACATTTGAAGTTTTTCCACTGTTAAAGGTGCATCTGAAAAATAAAAATTAAATCATAAAAAAAGTTGTATTGTAGTGTCTGAGATTGAAAACAAAAATTCTGTTCTCTCTACACTTTTTAGTAAACCTTTTTCAGCATCCACTTTTGTCCATCCATTTTTTAGATCCTCTATTGTAAAGCCAGTGTTACAATATATTGTTGTGATATTGTGTACCAATCTTATGAAATCCAAAGTGCATTTAGTACCAAGGTTTAGATGAGGGATCTGATTGTGTCTATGTTTATAGAACATGGGGATGAAATGTCAATATGAAGATAGAGATGTGACAGGCAGCACTGCAATGCAAAGCCTTGGGTGAAAAGAGACTTTAAGGATTTCTGATGCATAGAAATCTAGATAGTAAAAAGTAAAGTTTCCCCTTTCGAATTCAGACCTAGCAATCAATGGGGCTGATGATGTTAAGGTCTTCTGTTTCTTTTAGCCATTGGTTAACGACAAGGGTGCTATTTGGCCAGCACAATGACCAACTGCCTTTACTTTCCCTGACTTAAGTCAAACACCCATTGGGTGGACTCAGCAGTGCCCTAAAAATCCCAAAATTCAAAATTCCAGTCTTCACTGAGATTTAAACTCAAGACCTCAGGTTCGAAAGCAAAATGCTTAACAATTCGACCACTGCGGCCCTGCAATGAAATCTTCAGTAGCTTATGCAATTTTTTTAAATTAACTAAAAAATTTAAGTTTGATTTGACACAACTAGGGTAAACTATTTCTCATCTTGGACTTAAATATCTCTTGCTATAATTATATTTGATTCTTTTTCTTAAATTATGTTTTTTTGCACATGTATGTAAAATTTAGCTTCGAAGGACAACCAACTGTATAAGCATTCTCAAAAAGTATAATAGAGGACCCTTGTTACTTACAAATAGGAAACCATCCTTGTTGTCCAGTCTCACTCCTGGCAGCCTCTAAAGCTCTTTTCAGAGCAAATAGTGGACATGAACCTTGAGCTACGGGTGTCTCACCAACAGCTGGAGACAAAGTAGAATTATGAAAGTCAAATTCAAGTAATCTATTGATACTACAAATATATAGATCAATCAATACATTTATCTAGTGCCAGATTTTTAAATAAGGAGGCCTTTACCCCCCTTTAAGCTTTAATGTAAACAAAATTAATAATAATTCTAAATGGACTACAATGAATTTTGTTTCTTATCTTGACTTAAATTATTTCTATCTAACAAAGCTCAATCCTGGCTGAGCCAGAGAATGAATATTGGTTCCTTTTCACATAATAATAAATCTAATACAATGTCTTACTTTTGCTAAAAGAAATTGACTATTTTATTAATATTATTTCCCTCTTTTTAAAAATCTAAAATGTAGGTTCTATATTTTGTAATAAATGGACTTTTTATTTTATTTTGAGGCCCTCTTTAAGGGTGTGGCTCTATGCAGCTGCAAATTTTTGTCCTATGTTAAATCTAGTCCTGCATTTATCAATAATGTTAAATCTTTATCTCCACTTGTAAATCAAGTGTTGAAAATTGTTAGAAGTCAAGGCAAAGCCAGGAGCCATGTTCTGTTGCATTATGTTTACAGTGAAAATTGTATTTCACAGCCTCTAGAAATAAGCAATTTTTAATGTCAAGACTTGAAATCTCTCATGAAAAAAAGGAGAACTTTCAGAAAGCACAGACATTCATACTAAAGTTGAAGATTCAGGATTTGTTTGTTAGTTCAACTTGATAAAATGTAGGCCTATTCATAGTGAGATTATTCTATTTAATATTTGACCTCCATGTGGTGTGTTATGCACTCTGTGCGCTAGTCTTCATGTACCTGGAATCATACCCTCCCTACTGCCATCGTGCCTGTCTCCTGTCAGAGGTTTTTGGATAGTATTAATATATCTTCCGTTCTTAAGGAAAATTCAAAAAAATATAAAAAAAGACACTGGAATTCTGAGAGACAACAATATTTCTTGATTTTTCCGAGCTCACTTTAAGCTCAAGTGAAAGAATGAATTACTTATATCTAGTCATTTGGCTGCCTGATTGTTCGAACTTATGGATGGTCCTGGTTTCAAGCACTGCCCGCTTCCATCCCCTGTTGTCCTGCGGGAGGTTTGGTCTAGGAAATTAAATAATCTTTAACTTTGAAGGAACATCCAAAACATGGAAAACATTTTTACATCCAGGATAACAGAAATAATTTAACAAATTATGCCAAATACTTCTGTTAATTTTATAATCATTAGACAATGCTGATTACAAACAAAAAAGTCATTAGTTACTTCAACAGGTTTTAAATTGAATGAAATGATTGAACAAAATACCTTTAGAACCTAACACTCCAATAGGGTTTGGAGCATTTCTTAGAAACTTGACATTAAACCTGGTTGGTAGGTCTCTACTCATAGGGACTTTGTAATTCTGAAAAAAAACAACACTTTTCTGTCAGGTTTGTTATGTCCTATTTATTTACTGTAAATGAAGCGACTAATATGGGACACACATTAGAGACCCAAAGAAAAACCCTTAATAAAGAAAGGGGTAGAGGATGAAAAGAAAACTTAAATTGACCCCAGTGCATAAAGCCTTTGTCTGCATCAGTTGTGGAAAAATATGCAGATCTAAACTGGCTTTGCATAGTCATGTGAAACATTGCACTTAATCTTAATCTTCAAATTTGAAGATATCACCATTATTATTATTATTATGGATCATAATATGCTGTTTAAATTGACATAGGAATAAGCATTGTGAACTTTTGATTTTAAATACATCTTACCCACGTTCCATCAGAAAGTGCCTTGCCAGTCTTTGGATCATACTTCATGCTTTCCAACAAGAACAGCCCACAACCCATGTTGAATGCCCCTTCAAGTTGTCCCATGTCTAGCTCTGGGTTGAGACTTAAAAGAAGCAAAATATCATTTCATTTTAAAAGCAAAATTAGATATAAGACTAAGACTACTTATTAATCATAACTGAAAATTTGTTCATAAGATAATGACTTTTTGTTTTTTTATCAAAACAAGGAAATGTTTAAAAAAGTGACTCATTTAATGAATTGTTTGCCAGTTAAAAAATAGCTGGAATCAGTCCCATACAGTAAAGAACAACTTAGATTTTTGTAGCACTCAGTTCTTGCATTAATAGACAAGACGTTTCCCACCTGTGTTTTAAATCTAAGTCATAAATGACACACATCTAAAAGAAAGTCCATTGACTCAGCCAAGGGTGGTATGCCAACAATGACAATGCATACCATTGTGTATTTGTAAAACAAGTTCAACTTTCTCAAAACAAATTAGTGCTGAATAAAGCTATATAGTTAAAAGGAATGTCTTATTCAAGCATGAGTCAACAAAAAGGCTTCTGACTGCATTAGTTCGTAATATAACAAAATACCTTGTACCACAGTCATATAGGTAATCCACTTGGACTATGTTGTATTCTCCTGTGAGGACATCCAACTCTACCTCTGAGCAGCAAACACTGTAAGCATTGTATGCTGGGATCTTCTCATTATCTGATGGCCTAAAATACAGAGCAGCATATACACATTCTAGATGATTAATATGTGTACATGTTAAGGCCTAGGTCTATCAGTACATCTTCTTTAACTTATTGAAACTTTAAACCTGAATATTTAACTAAATATTTAAATAATGTAACTGAGATTTCAAATTTTTTTTTCTAGATAGTAGTGTAGCAGGGTACTGGTGGGCCTAGGTTCAAGAACACTAGTTGTCTTTGTATGAAGCACAGATTACAAAAAGGTATTAATCACTTGGTACTACCACCTTTAAGTAATGGTGTCATTTTACTAAATTTATTTACAAATTCTTATAAGTAGGGCTAGTAGTATCTTGACATCTCTTAAATGCAGCAATCATATTTTTCATATTAACAAAGACATTTTTTAAAATTTAACAGTTTCTTGTTACAAATATATACAGCTGAAGAATGGGATACATTTTTATTCATACACTTAACACCTTTTTTTAAAAGGTCAACTTTGTGGTACATATTGGTCATGGGCCCTGGGTTCATTGTTCACCATCAAACAGTTGCCCATTTCTTTGTCATCTTTGCAAAAGGAGATTAAAAGGATATGTTAGGGTGATGGAACACTACAACACCTAATGGATAATTTTAGAATTTCTTTAGCATGGATTATAGCTGTTGGCATTATAAGGAAATTTAATCTATGACTTAACTGTAGCAAACTTTATCTTAACTCATCATGTAATTTTTTTTTAAATAGAATATAATAATAAGGCCTGTCTTTGAGTCCAAAGATTAATAAGCAATACAATATGTGGGAAGCGTGGTTGAGAGGCTAAGTGCGCTTGAGCTTGGCTTGGCTACCTAGAAGGGGGCTTGAGGTTCGACACCCGACTCGGGCAGAGTTGTGTTTACTGAGCGCCTAAAGGCAGCACCGAAAACCAACTCCTAAATAGCTCCTCCCCCCCACTGGTCCACAAATGAGATTGGACCATAGCGTTCTAGCATGCTATAAGCATGAAAGTAGCGTTATATAAAAGCTATAATAATAATAAAAGCTATAATAATATTTTCTATGGCTATCCATCCCCAGCTGCGATCTACATATTTTGCTACATCCAGAGCATGGGTGGCTTCAACACTTCAATGGAGAACAACTACAGCACTTGGCCAGGTGTCCTAAGTAGGCATGGTATTAGCTGCAGAAATGATAATGGCACACTTATGTTCGAATTCTGCAGTGAAGAAACGTTTGCAATAACCAACACAATTTTCCAACATAATAGAAGATAATAACATTCTTAAAGTATCCTCATGTACATGTATGCTAAAACTCTGCTAAATCCTTAGTTTTCCTGGCTGACTTAAGGCAACCCTATCCATGCTCTAATGGCACAATGTAAAAAGGAGCACTAGTAACCTATATCTTTAAATCTTTCTTCAGTATCTTTGTTTATAGAGTAGATTACTATGAGCTACTAACCAATATTGGGCAGTCAAGTTGGTACCTCCTGCATAAGCTGCAGCAACAAGCTCATTCCATGGTGGATTGTTCAGTTTTTTTCTTATAGGAGCAAGACGTTCCAGTAATGTTTCACAGCTTTTGATAACTGCCTGTAGATTATGAAATTTTAAATTAAACAAGATTAATGTCAGGATACACTGATAAAGAAATTTAAGCATTACATTATTAATTAACTGAAACAATCTAATTATTAAATATAATACGAAATAGGCTATATTGCCCAGTTTAAATGCTTATGATTAGGGTGCATATTTAATGTCTACAGGACACAATGAGTTAATGATGTGAGATGATTGAAATACAGTTTTCAGATATATTGTTAATACTGGTTGAAGGATACCATAACCAAGATATGCTATTGGATGACTTGTTATTAATATAAAATTAACATTATCGGATAAAAATAGGGAGATGGTGACGAAGAAAGTTATCCACAGTGAAAAAGTATTGATATCAGTTCTGGATGAAAAGCTTGCTAAACAAAAAATGGCTGGCTGCTCTACCATTAAAGCAAAAGACATCACAACCTGTTATGTATGCAGACAGGAATGTCTCTTGAGAATAGGGCTCCACAGTCCCAGGAAATAAATTATCAACCAGATGAACTAAATTCTTTCTATGACTGAAGGAGCTCAACATCACTATTATATGACTAGATACTATCATACAAATCAAAAGATATTTCCTTTTTTTTCTTTCAATATTTAAATTTAAATAGCCTTAATAATTAAACCATTGATGCAACAGCATGACAAAGAAAGGATAACTGTAAATTAATTTGTTTTATGATTTGATATCTGGAGTTTACAATGGTTAAATACCAGACATATAAGTTCTGAGCAAACAGATCCTCCTGTGAAATGTGAGTTTGCATTGATGGTTGTTGATTTCTTTACTACCTTGATCTTATCAACAGAGATTCCAAATTTGTAGGCACAAGTTTGTATTGCCTGAAATATAAAATCATTAATAGAATTAGGTCATAACACATCTCCGACACTTAGGAATAGGGTGTAGGGACTATAGCCTTCTGTTGCAACATAGCACTAAATATATCAGTTGTAAGTTATGTCATGCAATTTTCCACAAGCTCTTTTCTTTTAACTCCAAAATTTACATCAACCAGTGTGGTCTCTTTCACAAACAGTTGCGTATGTTGGATACTGGATATTGGATGGCCCCAAAAGATAGCTACTGTCAAATTGTGGGTGACATAACCAAGCAAAAACTTACAGTCCAAAATATTTAAAAGCAAAAGTGGACCTGGATAAGATATACCCTTTAAAAAACAAGCACCAACGTTGCACTTGATTGGAATCTGCAAGAAAAAGAGGATAGTGGGCAGGCCAAAGCAAACCTGGAAGAGGTCAGTCATCAGTAAAGTTAAGGATACTGTAATGACATGGGAGCAGATGAAGAAAACTGCTCAAACTCTAGCTTGGTAAAGAGGTGTGGTTGCTGCAGTTCATAGGGACAAATCAGTCAAGTGCAATCTCTATATAATACAAATATTTCCATAAAAAAACCTTTAATACTCAATACCCTTTCATAATACAACTAGCTCTGATATACCTTAGTGTCAATTCCTTGCCCCATATCTACTGCACCATGAGCAATGACCACACTGCCATCTGCATGGTAAATAATGACACTAGTGTTGAAGCACAGCCAGGTGTACACAAGGGCGTATCTACTAGGCATAACATGAAGCCCTCTCTTCTTCCATCGATTGTTCTAAACAGAAAATAGTCATACAAAATATTCATGCTTGATATATATTATGTATTTTATAATATTTTAACTTTTGAAAAAAAAAAATTAAATTACCAATCTGGTTTTATTTTTTTTTTTTAATGATTTTTTTTGGGATTAAAAAAAAAAGGGGGGGGGGGGCTAATTTATTTTTTTTTTAAAAAAGTTAAAATTTTAATTCTGATTAAATAAAATTAAAAAAAACAAAACAGTCTTAAAGTCTTTATTTATATTGGGTTTAAAATATGAGATAACAAAGGAAGTAATCATTTTTTTTTTTTTAAGTAACATCTGTAACATATAAGATAAAAAGATCTCTTATGACAGGGTTTCTCAACCTGTTAGTTTTACCCCTTGAGGGTCAATTGACGAGTCGCCTAAGACTATCAAAAATATAGATTGTTGTTGTCTACTCTTGCCTTATGTGTGTGTGTGTGTGTGGGGGGTTTGTGGCAAAGTGGAAGATTGTAAAAGGGGTGGCCGAACTTTAAAGGTTGAGAACTGCTCCCAGAATAGACTATATTTAAGAATGCTTATCAAGAAATTTGTTTTAATTCTGTTAAGATTGAAAAGAAAGGAAAGCTAAGTGAAACAAAATCATTCATTTACAGATAGTTACAGCTATTAATTCAAATGAGGATATGTTTACATTTCAAACATATATCTGTAATTACAGGTATTATTATTAATTAATTATATTCATTAATTAATTATTACATATTACTTTGTTGAACTCCTCGACAGACTGCATTCTCTGTAAATAGCCATTGTCCTTCTCCATCTGGTTCACCATGTCACTGATCAAACATTGTTCTAGAACCATACCAGACAGTGTGGCCTGGGATAAGACAGCATTCTATTTATAGATGTGTGCATAGCATAGAACAAGCAAAATACATAATACACTTTTAAAAAACAAAAAAGCTTATATAAGTTAAATAACCACAAAATTACTGCCATAGCTCTCAATACTATGTGATTAACTCCCTTTCCTATGTCATGCACTTTAAATTGATTAACACTAATTGATTAAAATAGTTGTTTAATTTATTGGATTGATTTATGTGTTATCATCAACAATGAATATTTGTACAAAGTTTCAAATTGATCTGATGATGTGAAATGGAAGAAGATTTAAAGCAGACAGACATTGATCAGACAGACTTAGTTTATATAAAGCTTAGTTAAAAAACAATACCATCAACAACATTTTTTTATTTCAAAATTGTTATAAAGTGGTTAATTAAACTAATTAAAATTGAATTTTTTTTTTCTTTTTGTATTATTCTCTGAATTTGAAAAATTTATTTTTTAAAATATTTATTATTCTATATTTTTTAATTTAAATATTTGTTTACTAATTATGAAATTTTTCGTACAGTAAAAACAGTGGTAAGCCCTATTCCTTGAAATCCATTAAAACACCTTAACTATACATAAAAGAGAAATAAAGGGTGTATTATTGAATATGACTGAAGATGGCTGTCATGTGGTGTAGTAACTTCACTTGAAAGTCTTTGAATCATCTCAATCGCCCAGACCCATACCCTGCCCATTCCCATCCTTATCATCCTGCGGGAGGTTTGGACTAGAAAGTAAATTGTCATTAGCTCTCTACGACTTAGGACCGGACACAACAGAATGCGACAACACATGTACCGGAAGCTCAAAATTGGAACCAGTGACATCTGCCCATGTGGAGTGTCATCAGAGAATGCAGACCACGTCCTCCAAGACTGCGCTCTTTACCAAGAGGCCCGTCTAAGACACTGGCCCCAAAACACAATGAGAACGAAGAAGAAGAAGAAGAATTAGCTCTCTAGGAACACCCAAAACGTAAAACTATTTACAAATATTTTGAATGCGGGATAGCAGCAGGCGCACTTTGAAATTGTAACCATTAAGACCACCTATTCACAATCCAGAGCGCATAGCAAATGACCAGGCAGACTGAAATGTGTTTTCTGAATTAGGTAGGTAAACTAATGACTTAACATTTAATTTAGTGATTAATTTGAAAATTTAAATTAATTACTGAAGATACATAGGTCGTAATACTCTTAATAAAATGGTTGAATGCACAAAGTATAGAAAGTTAATTCTATAATGTCTTCAAATTAAACAAATAAGTTTGTAAAACTAACCTGTCCTGGTTGAAATAAATTCAGTTTTCTAATTTCTAGATGGTCTTTGTGTAGGTAAGTGGCCACATGATCTAAAATTGATTCTATTGCAAAAATGGAAGTAGCAGATCCTGGTGATGAGGAGAAGGAAGATTAAAATCACTATTTGTTGCAGTGGCCTAAGGCGGACCCTGCAAAATAGCAGCGTATACTATGCCGCGGGTCGACTAGTATCAAAATAAGACAAAATATGTGTTTTAAAAAATGAAGGCATCATAAAATTAATATTGAACTGTGATGAGATAAATAAGTACCAGTGAGTGACTAAGAATTGAATATAAAAGTCTTATTAAAAAAAAGGCTATTAAAAAGAGATACAATTTTAGTTATTAAAGTTTTTTTTTTTATTATTAATTCATTTATTGACCAAGTATATAGAATGAACCTTGAAATGAAACTGGCAAAATATAAACAATATTTTTTTTTAAACACAGCATAAATCGAGTGAAGGGAAAACACCTTTTCATAACTGTCATATCTCTCAGTATTGCAAAGATTTATCTCCCTTTATATAAAACTAAATTCATTAGTTACAAAGAATTCATTATCTAATTGGTTAGTTTCTGGATGGATTTATGTGTTTTCATCAACAAATTTTAACTTCATTAGATAACGGGAAGTGGGAGAAAAAAACTTGAAAAAGATTCCACCAAAAAGAAACATGGAGTGAGTTAATATTAAAGTTGTAAAAAAAAAAATGATTTAACCATTTTTAATTTGTTCAAATCCTGCTAATGACAGTACAATTACATCACATTGAGTCAGACACACTTTGGTTATTACTATAATAACATAATGTACTCTTAGAAACAAACACAATAGGAATGACTTTAAATGGTTAGAAATATTGGGCAAAGGAAAAAACTGTGTCTGAATAAATTGTCAATGAACAAAAGTTTTAATTAAATGGTCTGCTAATCAGACAAATCCGTACATTAAACACACCAGGTGTTCTGATGACATAAGTAGGCAAATAAACTGTACAAACCTGGTGCCCTCATTGCTGTACTAACAGGTTTGTGTGTCCTGCAAGGCTGGACAGTCCAGGAAATGTTAGGAATAAAATATGCTGTTGGGTAAGAAAAAGAAATATATATATTTATGTATCTACCTTTATCTATTATACATAGGAAACTGTGCATCAATTTAATCATTATAAATTACAGACATTCCTTCAAATCTTCAGGAATACCTAAGAGCTCAATAGAATATATCTAATGCCCACATAATGGGGCGCGGTGATCGAATGGTTAAGCGCTCGGCTCCCTGAGTCCACCCAACTCTAATGGGTACCTGACTTTAGTTGGAGAAAGTAAAGGCGGTTGGTCGTTGTGCTGGCCACATAACACCCTGCTCGTTAACCGTTGGCCAAAGAAACAGATGACCTTAACATCATCTGCCCCATAGATCGCAAGGTCTGAAGGGGATACTTTACTTTTTTTTACTAAAGCCCACATAACCTACCATTTTCTAACCAATTAAAAACATGTTCATTTAAATCCAAGGCAAAGAAATCACTTCCACAGTCACAATAAGCCGTGACAATAACAGCCAGGACTTTGCCATCATCATCAAATCCAACCTGGAAAAAATTTGTAAAAAGTTAATGTGTAGGCTACTAAAAAAAAGATACCCAAGTTGTGGATTCAGCATGCATGACAATTTATGAAACATGACTTTTCAAAAATGAAACTTTTTTTTACATTATTAGTTAAACTATTGTCTCATTTTATTGTGCTATTAAGACTTAAAAAGTTCTAGAAATAAATTATGACAATTTCAACTCTGCCATCTATTATCTTTATTGTCAATCTTTATTCTAGAAAAAAGTCACTCTTTTAAGTGTGTACTAAATCTATCTATTTACTATATGGAAACGCATTCTATAGCATACATTGAATAATTTTCTTTTCATCAACAATTTAACAACAAATAATTGTGTTGAAGGTGAGAGGTTTTGAAAATCAAAAAAAAAAGCAAACAACAAAAATTGTTTATTCTGTTTTCATATAACATTTATTTTCAAATCAAGCTCTTCTTTATCATGCTTTAGTATTAGCCTCTGCTAACTGTACCAACCAAATTTTATATTTTTTTGATAAAATCAATGAATTTCTGCTTTTCTCATGAATTCATACTTATATGGTAAGGCTACTATGTTAATAATCATTCAAATCCATTAATTCTTAGAATCCTATCCCATACCAATCACAGCACCATATTCTTACTTCATAATCATAGAAGTATCCCATTCTGCAGCCTTGATACTGCATATTAGTGGCAAGGTCCATGTGAAGTTTGACTGGTCTGTAAATAGTTAAAATAACAGAAAGTAAATTCTTTTAAATCATGACAGAGACAGAGAGAGAAAGAAAAGGGAAAGTTTTTAGAAATGCAACAAAAAAAAGAGACATAAAAGAAAGATACAACGTAAATAATTTCAAATTGCTTTCCTATCAACACACATCTTAATAAACTTGTATTCTAAATTAAATTATTGTATTTTAAACTTGCTGTCCAAAATTATAAGATAAGATTACAAGAAATTGTAGCTTTGCTCATCACTTCTGTTTTATACTATTTGATTTAAAAACCAAAATAATGTCAACATTTTTATAGTAATGAATCAGAGGATGAGTATTTCCATTATACAATTTCCCTTAGGTTCCCCAGGTAGTCTAAAATAGAAACAATAAACATAACATAATGGACTTCATGCACCAATCATAAACAAACACTGAGGCACATGGGTCCCATTCCTTCAATACAGAATGGCTGCCTGGTTGTGCGGTTTGTAAGCTAGACTGTTGTTCAAATTTATCGATGGTCCTGGGTTCAAACCCTGCCCGCTCCCATCCCCTGTTGTCCTTTATGGAGGTTATAGGACGTATATTATCTTCAACTCTGAAGGAACATCTGAAACATTATACAACTTATGCCTTACATCAAATCAAACATGGACATCCTGTGACCATTTATTTTGGTGAATGAGGTCTATTTTATTACTTTAAAACAAATCAAACGAGGACATCCTGTGATCATTTATTTTGGTGAATGAAGTATATTTTAACGCTTTAAATTGATGCATACTTGGCATTAGCAATATCAAACATTGTTGATTCTAATGCAAAGTTTTCTTTGAATTAGTTTCATGAATGTCTATAATTTACCTTCTTAAATTATGAGCAGCTAATGCACACATTCCAGCTATTGGACCATTGTACCAAATTTTTCCACCAAATCCACCACCTAGCCTTTGAGTCTCAACATTCACACTGAAATTAAAATAAAACAATAGTCAGAACCTGTAACAAATGATATTATGTTACATATTTAGACTGTCACAAGTCAGAATCTGTTCAAGAGCTAAAGGAAAGAACTGAAAGAATTAGCAGAACTAAACAAGACCATAATTTTTTTTATGTGAATATAAATGTTTACTGTGAGTAATTTCAAAAGTTAAATATTTACAAGAGCCAAGTGCAAACATTGCAACTGTGAATCTAAAAAGTCTTTATCAAATTCTATTAAATAATATTGGCAACATCTTTGATTCTAAATATTTAGGGTAGTGCAGTATTTCACATGAATACACAAACCCAGTTATAGCCAGAATGTTTTGTCAAATCTGATACAAAAATGAAATTGCTATCAATGCCAAATCATATACTAATAAAAGAGCATTGAAATTTAATTCCTTTAAGAATTGTATGTGCTACTAAATATCAAGGAGTGACTATATTTTTTGCCTTTGGAAGATATTCATTGTTTGTTGGTGGATGTGGATACTGAAGTTCCTTTTTCTAATATTTGCAATTTTTTAAAACTTTTTTTTATAATATGTATCTGCTTCAGCCTTTTAAAGAGTTATCCATCTGTCTCTTTCTCAAGTTCATGTTGATAGATTTTTTCTAGTCTAATATGCTGTCCTCTATTTAACTCAAACAAAAATTTGTCCTTTTGCTTAAGGTTATCATAACGGGATGCATATGCTCCATTCAGGAATAATATTCATTAATAGACATTATCTCTACACTGCCTGGTCATGTGGAATGGATTATCCTATATAGATCTCAATACAGAGGGTTCGAACACTATCTACTGCACTCTACTTTTGTCTTACAGGAGCTTCGGACTCAAATGTTGTTATCTTCCAAATCTGAATGAACATCCAAACACAAATAAAACATTTTACAAACAAACATCTAACAAACAAGACCCTCACTTGCAGTCACTGATGCCCAAGACTTGGGAGACCACCTCCTGAGTGAAGTCGATCCACTGTGAAGTAGACTGGACATCTATACCCCCAGTGTCTGTAGGTGCACAAACAGAAGTCTGGTTTTCTAGATGAAAGTGGTATTGTTCACCTGTACTTGTGCTGCCCTTTACTCTGTGTGGAGCTTTGGACATGACATCTAAAAGTGGCAAAAAATGAATGATATAAAAATAAAATGACAGTGTTACAAAAAAAAGGTTTTTGTCACATAAGTTACAAGTTTGATGTTTTTTTTCCACATTATCTTTTCAAATCATTAGTGTTTTCACATAGCATAATTTTTTCCAAGTGATAAAAAACATTTTGAGTTCAAGTCCAGATGAATGAGCAATTTATAATTTTATAACTTTCATCAGTACGGCATGAAAATGTTTAGAGAAAATAAAGGAGTTAATGGTTGTGTTAGTCAGAAGACACATTAAATAATGGTCAACTATAAGAAAGATAGACTTGCTATAAGTATTGCATGGTTTCTAGTAAGGCATATAGAAGAAATAATTTTGTTACAATCATTCAGCATCTCCAATCCCATTAGTACTATACTTTCCTATCTCAGGGTGAAGACATTCTGCAGTCTTAATGTATCGTCTTATTTCTGAATGAATATAAATATAAATGCCATCCTATCTAAGTATTATTGATCACTGGTAGAAATGGCTATGTCTACGCTATATGTGGCAAAGTATGAAGGTCGAAGCTGGGTCTGGGTAGCCATAGGAAATACTGCTTAACTTATCTTCAGACTCAAAGACAAGCCTTATTATTATCTAAGTATTAATGTTATTAATGAATGGAACGTGTTGTCTAAATCACCCAGTAAATCAACGACATAGCAGAGTTTAAGTCATTGAAAAAAATGCATGATTAGCTGGACAAATGAAAATGCGTTGGGCCTAATTATTTTCTTTTTTTGAAGTAATGTCTTAAATATGTAAGATAAGAGAAGAGAATTTTCACACTATTTTATCTCTGAATTAAAACATCATTCCATCTCAATAATAGAACCACAGTCCCAATCTTTTACCTTGTGCATCGCCTTTAGTCACTGGATCTAGTTTAGAAAAGAACGACTCAGCCTTGATGGCATCCATAAGACTTACAATGACAGGTTTGACATCTGTATATGTTATATGAACAGCCTGTGCAGCCTTCAGTGCTGTTTTAGGATCCTCTGAGAACAAAATAATTCAATGAGATCTACTTTAGGCTACATATAATACATATATAGTTATAAACCTAAGAAGAGGAAGGGATAGATGGTGTGTTTATTGATAGTTAAAAAACAGAGTGACTTCAGCCAACAGTACACAATGATTCTTGTCTTTAGTTCCACCAGTCCTACCTTACCCAAACCATAATACCCACCACCAACAAACTTCCCAGCCACATTACCTGCTATCACAAGACCAATAGGCTGACCAGCATACTCCACTTTACCAGAACTTAAGAGCTGTCAAGAACAGAAAAAAAAAAGTTTAAATTAAATCCACAGTTACTCTGACTTGATTACTAACACAATTAAAGATTTTAAAAAAAATAATAACCAGGGATTGAATTACCACAAATGTCAGGACTGAAGCAACAAAAACTTCACTATAAATTTGATAAGGTTCTGTTAAAGATTGGGTAAACATTGGCAGAGCATTGTTTCAAATCCTGTTAAAGACTGAGCTTTTTGAATTAGTGATCTTAGGTCCCTGACATTTGCTGGGGAAAAGTAAAGGAGATATGGGTCATTGACCACATGACACCCTCGTAAACCATATATCAAAGATAGAGATGACCTTTACGTCTTCTGCCCTATAGACCACAAGCCCTGAAAGAGGAATTTTACTGTTAAAGATTAAAAAATTAGATGCAAGCAAGGAAAAAAAAGAATAGATATTATATTTGTAAGTGGTGTCACACAACATAAGCCTGATCATTTCTGACCAGGATGCACTAAATAAACCTTATCTTTTGACCAGGACACACTATAAGCCTCATCTATTGACCAGGACACTCTACATAAGCCTCATCTATTGACCAGGACACTCTACATAAGCCTCATCTTTCCTCCAGGTCACAATATGTCTCATCTTTTAACCAGCATAACAAAGATGCATTTTTAAAAATACAGGAAATTCTTACTTGAAAATAATGCAACATCTTTATCCTCGATAATATATTTTTGTTAAAATACTATTATTTATATATTTTTAATAAAAAAAAAAAGAATTATCAATTTCATTATGACATATTTTACCTCTGAACTTTGCCCCCCATACCAACTCTTCACTCTCCAGTTGTTCTGTCCAGGTATATCTCCTGCCTGCAGAACTTTAACTACACCAGGTAAAGCCTTGGAATAAACAATGGCATTATGTCACTCAAAACTTATGGAGGGAACTTTATTAACATAATGCTTTCATATTATCACTAATCTAAAAGTCGAAATGAATAGTTTGAAAATAGCTTCTACTATACTAAACATCTTACCAAGGCTCTGGATGTTTCTATATTTTTTATACTTGCATTGCCCACTTCACTTAAGACAACCGCTGCATACAACATGTCTGGTAAGTCAGGTTGATCATCCAGAAATTTTATTTCGCCTGTGGTCTAAAATAAATGCAACTATCAAAAGTTTTATTAGTACTCTGTGCTGTAGGATTAGATAAAGTGAATTTTATTGGTCCAAACCAATTATGGACAACCTTTGGCCGGCAGGCCATTTTTACTTCTGACACTTGTGTCTCAGGCCACACAAACAAAAAGTTTATAAAAAAAAGGGAAAAAGAAAAAATAGACCATTTTTTAGAAGACCAAGAATATATCACTTACAGTCCACATACAGTCCACTTACAGTGATTTACACTAATTCATGTGAAGTTTATCCTAAATGTCCTAAACCAACTTTTAAATATCAGGATGCATAGACTACATGAGATGCCAGGTGACGTTACATGTGTGGCCTGAGCACTGAATCTAGATCTAGAATTCTAGGTGTTCCTCCCTGAAATTATTAAACTGTGTACGTAGGTCTATAGTAAAGTGTGTTTCAGCTTGATTCATCATGGAAAAGTTTGGTCTTCACTTATAAATGCTTGTAATTATTGCATTTTTTTTTACAGCAATTTTCTTTTTTGGACTCATTTCTTCCATCACTTAATTGTCTTTATCACTGCAACTTACGCATTTGCCATCTAATAGGCAAATTGTTTCACTTCTCAATGTGAACAACTCTTGTTAGCCTTAAAATTACAGTAGACTCTTTTTCTTGTCTCTTTTCGATATCCTCACCATACATAATTTATAACATATGCTCTAGTAGCCTTATACTAGTGGGTAGTAGATCTAGTTCTAATCTTTTACTCTAACAATCATGGGGTGTTGCGTAACAAGTTTGCAGTGTGAGTGTTGTTTAAAAGTTAATGTTTTAAGCTTGATTTCATGAAACTGTTTCGTGCTTTATATGTTTTTTCGTTGTTTTTTTTTTAAAAGCCACCTTTTCTTTACGAAACAACTATTTGTATTTCTAAACGGTACCCGTAGACATAAATAAATATAGATCTAGACTGGAAAAAGGAAATAACTTCATGTAACTTGAAAACATCATACATGTATGATGAAAAGTTGCATAATCTTCAGTCTTAGAGATTAAACAAAACTACACTGCCTCCATAGACATAAATAAATAGATCTATAGACTGGACAATAAGAGAGTTTTATGATACGAAAATGTGTGAATTGCTATTGTGTGTACTTTATTTTATGTCGACTAGATCTAGATCTATAAATTTTGTTTATTCTCTAAGACTGAATATCATGCAATTTTTAAATTTGTCATTATTTGGAAATCCGAATTCAATAGATATACATGTTTTCAAGTTACACGAAGCTACTTCCTTTTTCCAGTCTATATTTATTTATGTCTATGACTGCCTCATTATTAATCTATATATATAGGTGTGTCTTAGAGATTTAAAAAAAAAACACTAATGAAAATATTGGAATCCTATATAGGTTATGGCCATATAGATATGAATATTTTACTTTTATACTGCTCATAATTGCCATATAATATTAATAAAGTACACAAGACTGCAAATCTTTTATCGGCCAGTCTATATTTATTAATGTCTATGACGTACCACTATTATATCGTCATCGACAATGAATAATTGTGTAGTTTCAAGGTCATCCCAACATGGGAAATGGGATAATAAAAACTTTTACAAGATTACTCCAGACAGGAAGACAGACAGACAGACAGTCTATCAGAGTGAGTTAATATAAGCATTGTAAAGTGAGTTGCAAGTATTGATTACCAAGTGTTTGGCCGTGACCTTCATGATTGGCTGATTAGCTGGTGTCCGGGAGGTGTCCACCATTCCATAGTCCTGTGACCCTGACATTACAGGTCTGTCCACTTCTGTGGCCCCACTTCTGTATCTGGGTCTTGTCAGGCCGGCACACACACCGAGCAAAAACTAAGAGATAGATAAATACATCAGTGGGTGCCAATTATCGCCAATG
Source organism: Biomphalaria straminea (assembly GCA_021533235.1). NCBI lineage: Eukaryota > Metazoa > Mollusca > Gastropoda > Planorbidae > Biomphalaria > Biomphalaria straminea. The sequence continues at coordinate 24,971,745 of JADKLZ010001483.1, forward strand.
GATATCAAGGCTTAAAAAAAATACACTGTGATATATTGGTGCAGGGACAGGCTGGCTATATGGGGGTTTGGAGAATATACCGGTGGACCTGTATCCAATAGGCAGGTGGAACAGAAATCAAATGGGCCGTTTTGGATAAGAGTAAGACTAGCACAAGATTTCATATTTTATTCTTATAAAAGGGCCCAAGAATATCGTGATTGGTACTCTATTTAACATTTGTAGAAAGAACAAGTCCTCCTTATAACCCTTATATAGAAATACAAGTATAACAATGCAATCAAAGGTTCCGTTTACGATGCATTTAATTTTACATATAATGAGAACTGGTACGCAATAAGTGTGGGCCTGATGATGTAGCCGATTTCGACATCCAGTCCGCCCCTGTATTTGTGCACTGATAATTTCTTCATTATCATATTGATCTAGAGATTCATAAATTCTTTTGATGAAGAACTTTATAAGCGTGCAAGCTGGTAGGCAAGTCACTGGGTTGAATCCTGGTCATCTAGGGAAATGCTAGGGTCGTTGTTCTAACCACGAAGCAGTGTCACAACACTTTGCTGACCGTTGTAAAAAAAAGAGTATTTTTACTGTTTCTAAAAAGATCTAGCTTGTGTGTTTGTTTTTGCGAAATTCAAACCTAATTACAATGACTTTATGTCCACATTCACCTTATAGAAATGACTTAGCACGAGACTTTGGCGATATTCTCGACTGGCAAAAAGTGGTCCATTACTGCAGATGTTTAACTCCTGTGACAAAATTTTGAAAGCTTCTGAAGATGTAAAAAAAAATTAATTGAATGTCAATTGTCTAAACATCAAAAAGAAAGAAGCATTATTATAAGCTTCACTATCTCATCTTGGCATATTGAAAACGAAACCTTACGAATGTATATAGAGAGATAAGAAAAAATCAGACAGCCAAAGAAAGAATAACAAAAATGAGGTAAATTGGTCATTCCCCCAACATATGTTTTTGTCACACGTTTAGAACCAATAAGTGCCTACGAATCTTTAGTTTGTGTGGACAAGACACTTTTAAACAGCTATGATGTTCTAAAAGTATTTAACTGTATAAATCAATGTCAAATCTGCATTTAAAAAAAACTGCAATGTGTTTTCGGCTGTGGAAAACTTGTCTGGATAACACAACAGGAAACTTAAAGAGTGAAGCTGTTAATAGATTTGTCCACGTGAGAACGAAATAACTTTTGTACACAAATTTAATTAAAAAACTTTCGTATACAAAAGTTCAAACTTGCAATTGTAAGGTCAACAAGATGTAGAACAGTGAAACTGATGATCTTTTAAAAAATGGATATAAAAAAAAACAGTGATAGATTTTGGTAGATGACTTTTGAAAGTTATTTTGTTGAAAACATCATCACCATCTTAAGCATATTGGGAAAAAAAATCTCGTTTCGAAAATGATTTTAGAAATGAATATTTGACATGTAGGCATAATTTCTTTTAGCAATAATTTAATGTATTTAAAATACACTTTTACATAAGTATTATGCGACATAGTACCGGAAGAAATATGCAACATAGTATTAAAATAATTATGTGACAGTATATTTCAACGAACCTTGTATGACATCGGAGTTACTGAGTTTCTTCTTGTTCAGAAATGTCTCCGTTCTATGTGCATGAAACTAAAAAAATGTAATATGTAAACGTATTTAAAAGTTGTTTTTTTTCTTTTTGTAAAAGTATGTAAACCTAGCAATCTACACATTCATATAGACCCATGCAAAGATGTGTGTCACTTATGATTTAAAATATATATTTGAAAATGATTAGATTTGTAAATATCTGGACGTGTTTGGTATCTCTGATAATAGTCTCTGTCGCACAGACACTGACTAACGATTTTATTCTTGCAAACAAATATTATGTATCATTACAGGTTTGTGCCTTAGAATCAGAAGTGAGCGAATATCAGAAGTGAAATAAAGCGTTACACTTACTAAGTCCGAACTGATTCCCTGTATCACAATAGAAGGTTTGTTCAGCACAAGGAATTCTCTCTTCTCGTCTATTTCAAATTTGAATCCAGTCGCGATGTGAGCTTGACATTGCTAGATTAATAGAGAACAGTAGAGTACAGATATAATATCAGAGTATTTATAATATATTGTGGTATTTTTAATTTTGTATTTCAGGCAAAAATATATTTAATTTTATAAGATATTAAATAGGTATATTGATCTTGAATACATTTTACCTGATATCTGTGAGCCGTCCTGAGTGTTCGTATGACGTACTTTCCAGCTTTATACTTGGGCAACTGGGCAGACACGATGACATGACCTGTCATGTCTTTAGCCAGAAATTCTTGAAGGGTGTACAGTTTAACTTCACCGTTTTCGGAAGCTTTAAACAAATTACAATTTGAGTTAATCCTGCCTCTATAACATTACTGATTTATTCAAGTGATAAGCTTCAATTTCTTTTAAATATGAATAGTTGGGAGTAGGCATTATGGGTATAGTCGCTACTATAGTCAATAGAGGCAACCGCAAAAGTCCAAGCGATATGGAGATTTGCCATTGCCATCAGTTCATCATAATTTAAGCTTGAAACAAAAATCCTTTAAAAAAAAAAAGCTTATCTAACGGAAAAACTACGCCCTTAACTATATCTCTCAACAATGTAGACGTTATTTACATTATTCGATTTCAAAAAAAAAAAATTACCAATAATTAATTAATTTTATTATGGATTCATGTTTAATTAGGTACAATAAATGTTGAACGTTTCTACTTCATCAGAGAGCGGGTGTGGGAGAAATAACGTTTTCAATTATCTAAGGGGACAAAATCTTACATATTTACCCGCATCTCTCAATACTGAAGGATATATTTCCTTTGTTAATATCAAATAAAATGAGTTAATCAAAAGTTAATTAATTATTTTGCTAATTTTTCTAAATGATTCGTGTCTTGTCTAATAATTGCTGCTAACTGTGGGAGAAATAACGTGTACAAACGTCTCACCAATCAGACAGAGTGAGCTAATATACGCTTTGTAAGACTGCTGGGTTTCTAACGATACACTATAGCCTGAAATACAGTGTAAGAAAAGTTAAGTTCCAGTTTCAGACCTCACGATCTATTGGGCATCTGTTTCTTTGGCCAACGGTTAACGAGCAAGGTGTCATGTGGCCAGCACAACGACCAACCGCCTTTACTTTACCCCAACTTAAGTTACGTAGGCTACCCATTAGAGTTGGATGGGCTCAGGGGCACTCTAGAAATACCGAAATTCAAAACCACATTCTTCACCGAGATTCAAACCCAGGACCCCGGGATTGGAAGCCAAGTGCCTAAACCAGTCAGCCACACACCAGTGTTGATGAACAAAAATTAACCTAAACAAAGACTTGTCACTTAATCTTGTTAAAAACTTCCATGGATGTATTCCAACAATGATAATAAAAAAAACATATAGCGCTATTAATTAGACCACGAAAGCTTGATATTATGGGCTAATTATATGCTAGAGATAGGGTTAAACAACGCGTAATAGTCTCACACAGGGCCCCATGTACGGCTAAGGCCGCCTCTGGCCAGTTGATTTGACTTTGCTGTTTATATCTCTATTCTGTATATTTAATTCCATACTATGTTATCTCTTTTAGTCTAATAAAGCTGTTATTATACGGTGTAAATAAAGCCCCTTACCAATAGAGAGTTTGGTGTCGACTGTCTCCAGAATTAGACAAATGTCTGAAGGAAAGTCTCTCTTTGCATGTTTCAGCATGAGATTACCAGCCCAACAGGCAATCTGAAATCAATGAACAATAACAGTGTCATTCGCTTTAATTAAAAACCAACAAATAATTATTTCGACAATTGTACAATGTAGACGCGAATATCTATATTTAAAAAAAGTTCTTGTTCATTATTGTTAATTTTCATTAATTATAGACCTACAGCTATAGAAATTTGAAAGCTTGCTAATATTCAAAAACTGCTAAGTTTTATAAAAGCCACAATCATTTGTGCTATATTGTTGTTTAGAAATCACATATGTTAATTATAATAAAATCATGTCGCTCATTATATAGCCTACCAGTTTGCATAAAATATGTTCTTTCTCAAAAAGTGAAGTGATTTAGATAAAATTAAGTAAATAACCTTATTTACCTATTGCTTGGATGTGGATGTGTGTTGGAGCATGTGTATGGGCATTTGCGTAATTGTGAGTGTATGTATATAAAAAGTAAAGATGACTATTGAATGTCCTATTTATGATGTATGGAACGTCTGTCTCAAACAAGAATTTGCTACTGACTAATTGCGCACTAAATGGGTAGCAGTTCCGGATTCTGATATATCTTTCTTGAGCACAGGGTCTTAATCGACTACATTATAGAAGATGTCAGAAATGTGTATTCTTTAAGGCATGTAAGTTAGTTACTATCAACAAGCAATACTCACATTTCTAACTCCAGTTGAAGACACGCGCTTAATATGGCTGGCAAACATCCTCGCGTATGGCAGACCCTGGTCTGTGCTTTGCTCAAATAGAGATTTCAGACAAGACAATGTTAAATTGGCGCCAAGCGTGATATGGTCAGGATGACCTAACTGAAATAAAATTATTTAATCATTCTAAACGATGTGTGGTAATTAGTCTTTGCTCTTAACAGCAATAAACTAGAATCATGTACGTTATTAAAAGAGAGGACAAACGTGTGATTATCTGAAGTGTAGCGGTAACAGGTTTAATACTTGTGATCTATGGCTGCAGACAATGTAAAGGTAATCTGTTTCTCTGGCCTTCGAGGGTGTCACGTGGCCCTTCCTTCATCAATGTATATCATCTACCCATAAGAGTTGAGTGGAATCAGGGGTCTTTTGAGAGTCCTGAAATTCAAAACTCCTATTTTCATCTGGATTTGAACTCAAGACCACCTTTGCGAAAACCAAGTGCTTGACGACTCAGACATTATTATTATTGCTTTTATATAGCGCTACATTCATGCTTATATCATGCTCAGAGCGCTTTGGTCCAATCTCATTTGTGGACCAGTGGGGGGAGGGGGTATCTAGGAGTTGGTTTTCTGTGCTGCCTTTGGGCGCTCAGTAAACACAACTCTGCCCGAGTCGGGTAATGAACCTCGAGCCCCCTTCTAGGTAGCCAAGCCAAGCCAAGTTCAAGCGTGTGCCTCTCGACCACGCTTCCCACGTCATGCAAAGTTTGCTGAATAATTATTTAACGTGAAGGAAGACAAAAAGGCAATGAGTAAGTTATTTAAATATATGTAAATTGTTGCGCAGCTGATTTGAAACTTTATGTTGAAGAAACGTATAAAGCAGAACGCTTGATTTGGACTATCCACGGCATACCTGTAAATGTAATCGAGAATCATTTTGACAAAAGTCTACATTGAATGCTTACATTTATTTGGTTGAGCTCATTCACCTGCCGAAGATTTATCAGCACTTCATAATTGGAAGGATTCAGGTCTTTATAAACTCCTGGCCGAAGACAAAAAAAAAAAAAGAGCAAGCATGTTAGATGTACAAGTTTGATTGTCAGTCTGGTCTAATAAAGTTTTGAAACAAATATTCCTAAACTAAACTTTTAATTATAAAAATATCGAGTACTGTAATTTACAAAAAAAACGTACTGGTTATAATTTCATTAAAAAAAACAGTAAAGTTCCACTTTCAGACCTTGCGAATTAATGGGGTAAATGATGTAAACATATTCTGTTTCTATGACCCACAAATTCACAATCACCAACCACCTGTAAAAAAAAAATCCCAGGTCTTCACCAGGACTTGAAACCGGGAACCTTCAGTTCCTAAGTGTCACACTCATTAGTTCTAGATGTCACAACTTGTAATCTTCTATGTTGAATGATGAGTGTGGTGCCGGGGATTTTCTTGAATTAAATATAATTATGAACACAGAAGATCTAGGAATTAAATTGAATAACTTCCTCATAGAAATAAAAACACTAGAAACTTTTATTCAAATACAACTTAAGTACAGCTTATGTACAAGATGCATATAAAAAATGAAAATATAATATTAAGGCTCTTTCTTCAATACTATTATAGAACACACTAGAGATATGAACCTCTCGCTTCCAAAGCAAAACTTAGACTGGTCTTTTTGCGCCTACTATGTCAGCTGACTTAACTCTTTTTAAAAAGAATATTTATTTTCAAATCAACCAATAGACTTGCGACAATCATTGTGACGTCATTGAGTTAAACTTGCGGCTCTGTTTAGGGACTAGACCTTTTGTGTAATTCTTGAGGCTCAGTTAGGGTTTTCTAATACTAATTTACATACAAGCTTTTAAATATAATTAAATCTATAATAGCATCTGTGACACTAAGCAAGGTTTTTTTTTTAGCACTCATCCACATCGACTCATTTAATCTCGTAGTACTAAAAGTCAAAATCATGGTTGAAACAACTATACTATCAACATTGTTTTTTATCCACCTATAAATGTTCTAAAAATCTTCAGGTTAAATGAAAGACTAACGTCTAATAATAATTATTATTATTATCACCTTGTTATCTATATCACTGAAACGAAGGTGCTTATGACAATATTATATACACCAATAAACACTACAGACGTGCATTGCGATATAATTATTGTTAGTAAATGTTTACATTTAGAAAATAGTGTTTTTATCTGAGCCTGGTGGTTGATGAATTTCATACTCTCTGTCCCTAAATACTAGCAGCTGGGAAGAGGTGGCACTGGATAGATCAACATGGAGAGAGCATAAAGGCATAAAGGAGGGTCTTGGATTGCAGATGCCATACACAACAGAAGCTGAAAGAAGAGTGAAAATGCAAAGGCGCATGGTGACTACATATGCCCAACCTGCGATCGCAGCTGTGTATCAAGGATTGACCTCTTTAGTCACACAAGAGCTTGCAAGGGGAAAAGATTGTCTCTCGAGAAGTAAAATGCCACAGAGTCCCTATATAAAAAATTCTTAAAGAATGAAAAAAATCTACATAGATCTAAATGCTTTGAAAATTAAACAGAGGTGAATCCCTGGGTTGTATAAGTCTTTGTAGAACTAACGTTGTGAACAACTTCCTATGTTATTGAGGTATACTTTCTTTGTTCAAACACTAAAAGAAAAATGTTGCTACTTTTAACTAATCTTTCATTAACTCAACCTGACTTTCTGTCTGTAATTAATTTTTGCTCCAGATCGAAAAAGGGACATAAATGTTGCATTATGGTTGTATATATTGTTTTTTTTTTCCACTTAGATAAGCTTCCAAAGTATCTATTTGAGCATGTTCAGATCTGATGTATTTCTTGCTAAAGCATTTGTGAATACTGATTTTTTGACAAGATTATATTTCCAATTTTAAAGTGTTTTAGGTATGAGTCTAAGTAAAGTTATTTTTTATTTATTTATGATTTTATTCTCTACAATTGTATTTTATTAATTTAATTTTATATTGTTTATTTTTATTTGCTTAAAAAATGTGGTATCTATCCTGAAGTTTTTTTTAATGGTAATATCCCTGGTTACATGTGTTTTTTTCACTTGAATACTTGAAGCAAAGAATGCGAAAACTGCTGGTTATAAAGTGTGTACTTATTGACAGAGCTTTATACTTTATACTGTACCCAATAAAAACACAATTATAGCAAGGAGCCTAATAGTGTAGGCCTACTGGGAGGAGGACGGTGGCTGACTGGTCAAGCGCATGTCTTTCGATCCGAGGGGTCACTGACACTCATTACTGAAGACTCCATTTTTTTTTAAATTTTGAGATCTTAATTAAGGGCGCCTTCGAGTCATGTGTGCCTGGCTTTAGTTGGGGAAAAGTAAAGGTGGTCCACGTGACACTCTCGTTAACCGTGGGCCACAGAAATAGATAACCTTTACATCAACTGCCTTATTGATCGTAAATTCTGAAATAGGAGCTTGACTTTTTAATATTGTACTGACTGAGTCGCTGATCTGCACCTAGAGGCTTGATATAGGCCTAGCTCTGGTTCAACTCTGCGCTTCAGTAAGTTTTATGAATAGATTTTGATCTTCTAGATCCGTGTTTCTCGAAATCGTACCAGTTGCACCCCCCCACACACACACACACACTATCCACCACAACCAAAATAGAAGGGGAAAAATCCTTCGTGCCTCTTAGTCAGCTGGGTCTTTCAGAGTGGGAACGAGAAAGGTTTCGAAAATAAAATGAAAAAGAAAACCAAAACATATGCAGGGCCATCCTTAGGTGTACATTATTAAAGTTAACCATTATAACTTTTCTTATCTTATACAGGGTTTCCGCGGCTCCCTGATTTTTCAGGAATTGCCGGAAATCTGCAATAAAAATATATACCAAAAAGTTCATGAAATCTCCTAAAATTATTAAAATCTCATGAAAAACAGACAAAATATACCAAATGCTGTGTTTCCCAACACAAGTTTGTATTTCTGATGAGAATGTTGATTTAGTAAGGTGAATAACTCTGCCAAAGATGTAGGTTGCAGCCAGCGTAAGTTATCTTCCTTGGCGACACAGGATTTCTTATTCTGGCCGCAGTAGCCATTGCATGCTTTCCCAGTTGATTTGCATAATTTAGTTGACACATCCTGGTGATTAGTCAGACATCAGAGTTATCTTATTAGATTAATTAAGAATAAGGATATCAACTATTATTTCGTAATTATTTTTCCACACAGACCATTAGGTACATTTTGATATTTTAATGTCTAAAGTATTAAAAGAGATGCGCTGAACTAAATTATGTCTTTGGCTGTGAACTGGATACCAACCATAAGATCGGATCCGATTGGCATTTTTTTTTAAAATTAGTTTCACTCATCATATTGTCTTAAAAGACCTATGTTAGATATTGGACTAATTATTGGGCTGTATGGCCCTACTACGAGAACTACAATATTTAATTTCCATTTTATATCTAGTATAGATCTAAGGAACAGCATGTTATAAAAATCTAAACTAAACAATTATCAAGAATATAATAAACAACTCCTTGTGTTTCTTAAAAATTTTCATTAAAATAAAAACTTAAGTCTTTAGTAATTACACAAAAGATGCATTTCTCAGTACCTCAATATCAATAGGTCCACCTTTTAGAGAGGCATGCGCATCCACGGCGAAAGATTTCATTGCATCCATGATTGACCTGTAACCTGCACAAAGTTTTATATGCCTTCCATTAGCATTATGAAACAATTTTCAAAATTTGAAAGAGTCTTTTTTTTTCTGCTATTAATAATGCTATTAAATAATGCTATAATCGAACTGAAAGGGTTAACAAGAAGACATAAAGCTATGATCTTATCTTTGGACCTATGCATTATTTTTTAATACACAAAGCGTTTGATAAAAAGACGTAATATAATTTTCAGCTATTACTTTTGACAGATATAATTAGTAAAAGATATAATTGCTATAATCTTCATGGAAATTTTTTGGGTGGCACAGTGGCTGATTAAAAAGGCACTTGAGTTTAGATCTGAGTTCGACTATCCTGTAGTATGATCTAATTTTACTGGAAGACATTATGAAGATTTAGTCTCTTCCCACTTATGTACTAAAAAATATTAAAACTTGAAACCTGTAATTGAAACTTGACCGTCAGATTTAAATTGAAACCAAACAATATTTTATTAGTTTCACCAGGAATATTTTTTTTTTCTTTAATTTTTGTGCCTTTGTCAATTTCGTTTTACACACATGCACATAACGTTTTCAAATCTTTGTCCAATATTGACGAAATTTCGTTAAATTAACATCAAACTATAAATGTAAAAATTATCACACGCTTAAATAATAATAGTTACCTGTACATCGGCAAAGCGTAGCATCAAAAGCATCCTCTATTTCTTTCATGCTTGGTTGACTATTACCTTTAAGTAAGCTGTTTATAGAAATAAGTGCCAAAATTAAAACTCAAAAGATGTTTGAACTGATGGTAATAGAGCAATAATTAATTTTTATTTTTCTACGATGGTGTAAACAATCTATGTATATTACAGATAGCACCAATGAAGAGCAGGTTGCTGGGACATCGGCAATATTATCTGCAGTAGATGCCTTGGCTGGCTGGGGAACGTACACCTAATGCCACAAGGTCGACTTTCAAATAAGATATACAATATCCTGATCAAACTGAGGGCGAGAGAGCTGCTGGTCATCCCACTTCTAAGATACTTTGATATAGGTATGCGTGACATGAATCTCTTCAATATAATCAATAGTAGGGGAAAAAACACAAGATAGACCAAAAAGGGGGGGGCTAACATAGAGAAAGGGTTCTGAGTTTCAGTTGACGAATACACCAGAAGTAGGGTAAAGGAAAAAAAATATGATACATTGCATACCTAACCTATGACAGTGGGTGTGTATTAAAGATCGGCCTCTTAAGTCGAATGAGAAGTCTCATAAGACGGAAAATACCACAGATTATTGAAGTTTTGGCAATCGAATCAGAATAGAAAAACGAGTATTAATTGAGGAAACAGAAGGTATAAAACAATAAGGCAGCAGGAATATCATGAACAGACTAGCAGGTCTAACATGAGTTGTCAGCAAGCATAATATGAGTTGTCAGCAGGCAGATATAATATGAAAGGTTCAAACTATTAGAAGGTATAAAACAATAAGACAGCATGAATATCATAAACAGACTAGCAGGTCTAACACGAGTTGTCAGCAGGCATAATATGAGTTGTCAGCAGGCAGATATAATATGAAAGGTTCAAACTATTAGAAGACAACCACTGTAAAAACGTCTCATATTTAACTTAATTTTTATCTTTCAAAGGTTTAAAACATAGACAGCTGTGTATTTATGTATTGATTAGTTTGATCAATCATCGATCTCATATAATGTTGACCTACCTATACATATTCATCACCTGAGCAGGTGAACAAAATCCACACTGGGCGCCGTCATAGGTGGCGAGTCTGTCCTGGATCGGGTGGAGACCATCTCTAGTGTTGCCCAGACCTTCAATTGTTGTAATAGACATGCCGTCACATGACCTAAGCAGCAAGCAGCACTGGGGGATACAAAATACATTGACCATGAGAAACTCAGAAACTAAATTAAATTTTGTTCAGTTGATGGAAGAAAAGCGGACAACGCGAAAAAAAA
>JADKLZ010001483.1:25062290-25072389 GCA_021533235.1 Biomphalaria straminea
CCTTCATCTTTACTTTTACCTTTACCTTCATCTTTACCTTCATCTTCCCCTTTATCTTCATATTCAATTTTCACCTTTACCGTAGACTGTTAGACCGTTGCAAAACCACACAAGATCTGTGGTCCTTTTTTTTTTCCTTCCTCTGTGTCTTTAGCCTTGACTAGAATCTCTTTCAGTGACAGGCCCGTCTATTCTTTTGTGTTCTCTTGTCATTGTTTTCTCTGTCTGCATCTCTTGCTTAGGTTACTTCCTCTAACTCTGCAGTCAGTATCCAGGATTCGGAAGCATACAAGAATGTGACCATGACCAAGGAGCGCAATACTCCGACTTTAATGGTTATGACCTTTTGTCTTTCCAGGTTGACCTGAGCTACGTAAGTCTTGCTGTAGACTGTACAATTCTGTTAGTTGTTCAGGTTTTGTTCCTTCGTGTGAAACGACAGCGCCGATGTAAGACTACTGAAGCTAGCCAATTTTTCACTTCCAATAACCTTTTTCGCTATTGGCGTTATGTTGAAGGCGCAGTCTATTCATTTATTATCCTACATTATCCTACATTATCCTACATTATCCTACATTATCCTAGCCAATGATTCTAATCTAAAACGAGGTTAGAGTGCAAAAAGAAAAAAAAAAAAAAAACACCCAAGAGGAAAAAAAACTAGTTCCAATCTTTGTCAAGCAGAAAAAAATCTTTTAGCGTCATTAGTCAACTGTTCTAATTGCTTAGTACTATTCAAAGGTCGGCTGTACTTGTTTTCTCCCAATGGGAAACCTGTGTTTACATTTTCATTGTGTTGCTTTATTTTTCCCACTTAATCTTTTCAAGTTTGAAGGGTCAAGGTCGTCTCAGACTTTCCACCGGATAGAAGGATAAGATCGTTCGATTTTCTTTCAGACTCGGTTGCTTGGTATCAGACCAGATCTTTAATGTCCCTCCACTGAGCTGGAAACTATTACGTTATATCGAATCTTGTATAACTTTAAGTATTGCGTCATATATACAAGCATGTATGAAGATACATATGAAACCCTTCAGGATTGACACCAAGGCCGGATTTAAGAATGTGGAGGCCTCTACAGTTTTTTTAAAACCTTTAATAAAAATCTCCTTATCAATAATAATACTAATATCTAAAATCATGCCATGTTTGATATGAAAAAAAACCAGAGTACTTGTAAATTGAAGCTAATTTTTCTTCTTTAAAAAATATTTTACATGCAAATTTTAGCTTAAAAATGTATTTTTGGAGTGCGTGGAGTGTAAGGCCCTGGAATGAAGAACTGCCTTAAATTCGGAGCTGCATTTCTATATTACAAATGGACACACCTTAATCACAACCCTGTTGCCAGTCGTAAGATTTCAAGTATTGTCACTATATTACAAATGGACACACCTTAATCACAACCGTGTTGCCAGTCGTAAGATTTCAAGTATCGTAACTAAAATACGAAGATACAATGTTTTTTTTAAAAATGTAAAAGTTTCTGACCCTTCGAAATTCGGATATTTTTATTAGCTATTTGGTGAAAGCCCCTCTCTTGTGAAAGCCCCTCTCTTGTGGAGTCTCCGGGGAAGTGTCCCCACATCCCCTCCCTTAAATCCGGCCCTGATTGATAGCAACAGTTGAAAGCAAAAAAATTAGGATAAGCTCACTTGGAAGGCAAGCATAAAGAAGGATCTTGAATCCCAGATGGTGAATGCACCAAAAGTAAAACAAAGGCTAAAAACGATGCAGCGTCTGCTGTTCATTAATGCTAAACCTGTGACCGTGAATGAGTATGACAATTGCCTACCTGAGATCATGGATTTGTTAAAAATATTGGGCACTTAAGTCAAATGAGAAGTGTCAATAAACAGCATATAAATATGAAACAAAAAATTCCCCAAAAATCGTTCTTCGAGATTTGACTTAGAAGAATAAGTGTAGAGTCTAGACACTAAAATAGGATTTAAATTTAACTTAGATTTCGGTCATTTATGAGAATGTTTGGTTCCAGGACTATTTCATTGGAAGGAGGATTGTGCAGCCTGTCTTGTCTACATTTATAGCACTAAATAGTTGCAAGACTTAGCGAAGAGGAGCAAGATCTTTTTAAGATTCGCCTCATTCGAGGCATTTAGGGCTCAGTGATCTGACGCAGTAGCAGACGGCTGATGCAGTTATATTTGACTTTTGTCTTCGCCTTAAGCCACTGAGTGAATAGACTTGCGTCAGTGCGATATCGTATGTCTACTCTCACAATGGACAGCCAGTGGATTACATTATCGCACGAGGCACTTTCTAAACTTTCACCAGTATTAATAACAAACAAAAGAATTTGTGCTTTATCAAGGTTAAATCAAGTATTTCTTTGTAAGCAGGTGTGACTGTTTGCCTTCGTGTGTGAGTAGGTGTGACTGTGCGTGCCTACCTTTGTGTGTGAATGTTGTGTGTAGACATATTTAGATGTTAAAGATCTGATCCCTTGCCTTATCATAAGACATTCGTCCTCAACAAAAATAATCTAATCTAATTCAATACCGCTATTGATTGTTACTCCAACCAAACAAACAATACACAAGATTTAGACTAAGATTACGAACATGTTAATTCACCGTCTCAGCTTCCTCTCAAGAATCCTAATACCCACTTACGACTTTCCTCTAGTTTTAGAGCGGTATTGGGTTCATAAAGTACAAACTTATCAATAACAAGAAACCAATAGATTTTGCATTGTCAACCACTGTCCCTTGTTTTGGATTTAAGTCAGCGCTGCACGGATAGCTTTCAGTGTTCTTTATTTCTCTCGGTCAGAAGCTACCCGCACTAGCTTTTTCAGGAAAAATGTTGCACAGAAAATTTTTTTTGCTACTGTCCTTTTCTACGTGAAATTCATTGGTATCGTAACCCATTAAGTCTCTCTGCGTCTTTTTAGACCACTAATTTCAAACTAGTAATTTTGAAACTTTAATTTTCAAACCACTAAATCTGTAACCACTAACAAGCCTTTATAATAAGGCTTGTCTTCGAGTCCGAATATTTGTAAGGAATACAGTATTTCCCGTGGCTGCGCAGCCCCAGCTGTGACCTACATATTTTGCCACATCAAGGGCAAGCATAACCATTGTCCGCCACTATAAGCCACTAATTTTTTAAACTTAAATGGGGTCCATTCACCAAACGTAAACAAACAACATTTTCTCTATATGTTCTATACAAATTACGCAATCCGTATGTGTGTCACGTGATCCGTATTTTTCACTATTTTATCAATATTATGACGTGGCTAAATTTGTTTATTTACATTTGGTGAATGGACCCCATTGTGAAACCACTAATTATTATATAATTTGGAAACATAAAAATTAAAGCTACAGAATATGACATATACATGTACACCCTCTAAGATAGGTTGTTAAGTTTGGTATTTAACCTAAACAGTCATCGATACGTTTCACCTTATTGTCTTGTCTGGTGTGTCCGCTACCTTTATAAGATCTAAATCTAAAGTCTATGTCTATTAGTACATCTAGATGTACATATAATGATAATATCAATTTTATTATCAATAAAGAATCCTAAAAGTATGGTTGAATTGCTAAATACGCTTCAGACAGATAACGTTCACGTCACATGACGGTGTCAAAATCTCTGGTTCGATGACCGGTTTTGAACCAAACATTTTATATATATATATTTTTTTTTTTTTTTTTTTTTTTTTTTTTTTTTTTAAATATATAGACATAGCAATAGTATATAAAACTGTAAAGATATTGTCTTTTTGTTAATGTATTTGTAATGTTTTTCTGGTCTTTGGTTCTTTTGTCACTCCCGGTTGGTTGTTATTATTATTATTATTAGTGTTATTATAAGAAGTGTGTGGATGTGTGTGAGAGTTTTTCCTGGCCAAATACTAACACGGTTGGGAGTCTGGCGATTCTCCGGACAATAGCCAAGTTACTCGCTGGAATGACATTTGAACATGGTTGATTAAATGATTTAATGGACCCTTCCGCGTACTCAAGCACTTAGTCACGTGGATCTATCAGAATACAAGTAAACAGGAAGATAACATTTTTTAACCCCTTAAATAACCTTGCATCAAACAAAATTTTTCTTTGTTCATTTCATTCGCGTTTACTTTTGGATTTCTTTGTTTGTATTCTTTTTCTTTTGTTCTAGATTTCTTTGTTCGTTTGTTTTATCTTTTGTTCTAGATTTTTTTGTTCGCTTGTCTTACCTTTTGCTCTAGAATTATTTTTTCCATTGTTTCATCTTTTGTTCTAGATTTCTTTGTTCCTTTGTTTCACCTTTTGTTCCCGAGTTCTTTGTTAGTTCGTTTTTTCTTTTGTTGTAGATCTTTTTTGTCTGCTCGTTTTACCTTTTGTTCTAGAGTTATTTGTTCTGTCCTACTTAGGAACTTGTGTACTGTGCAGTCTAAACTAGCCAAAGGACATTACAATATACAAGACTGACTTAGTCAAGACTTCTTACTACTGTAACTCTTTGACCTCGCAACGACGCTCCCATCGTTGATTCTATCCAGATATAAAGCTATAAATTCTGTCCAAACGTGGAAAATAATTACGGTATCAAAGAGTTAAATAATGTATTTATTCACAAATGGGATACTCGTCTACTTATCCGTCGACCGTCGTTACTTATCCGTCTCAACACTATTCAACCTTCTCTCCAGCCATCGTGTTCTCCATCTACGTCTATTCTGCTACGTCATTAGTTTGTCGGCCTACGCCATTACATTTTTTGGTGGCTAAAAAACAATGCACAATACATTTATTAACAAACCTAACGTAAGCTCTACCTAAACTAGGTCACAACACTTCGTTTGTTTCACGTTTCGCTCTAGATTTCTTTGTCTATGTGATTTACATTGTTTCACTGTCAGACTTTTGTTTATCAGATTGTTTGCTAAATACAATCCCTGTCCTTGTTCTGTAGCCCCTTATCTAAAGACTAGAAGGGACATTGGAAGCACGTGCTGGCTGCTAGTCAACTGCTTGTCAATTATTCACACGTTCTCTCTCACTCTCTCTCTCTCTCTCTCAATCTCTCTCTCTCACTCTCTCTCTCTCTCTCTTCGTCTCTCTCTTATCCACTTTGCCATTGTCTCTTTCTATTTTTCTCTTTGGTTTAATTCAGTTTTGTTTCTCTTTTTTTCTCTTCTGTATGCTTCTTCCCCCCTTCTCTCTCTCTCTCTCTCTCTCTCTCTCTCTCTCTCTCTCTTTTCTCGGCTCTATAGCCAGGGTGGACCTTAGATAATTGAAGAACTAAAGTCGGTGACCCCAAATGAATAAAAAAAAAAGATCAGCACCGAAAAATACACAATACATAAAAAAAACGTCCAGTATCTATAGCTAAATCAATAAATACGTTTAATTCAATTAGCGCAATTTCCGTAGCGTGTTCTCAAAGTTCTGTAAGCTTCTTAAACATATTCGCACAGATGTCATAAACTGATTTTTTAAGCTCAATGCAAGCGCCGATAGTACGAATGTGCTTCATAGACGATGGATGATCACTAAACTAGAGATAACGTTACGACATTTCAGAAAAAGAAATAGAACAATGGTCTTCTAACGTTATGTAGTCTTACTAGTAGATCTATATATTGGTGAACTAATCTTGAATCATAGAAGAGACGTAGGCATCAGTGGCGTAGCAAGGTACCCGTGGGCCCGGGTTCAAGAATCTGTTGATGGGCCCCTCCCCCCACCCAGGGGCGGCCCTAGCAGTGCGCGGGGCCCTGGGCGAGCGTCATGTGCGGGGCCCCTAGCAGTAAAGGTAGACTATATATATATATATATATATATATATATATATATATATATATCGTACCACATCTCGCAAATGGGCTAATCCTTCTCTAATGCTGCAACAATAACAATACAGTATGTTCGCCTCAAAGCTGTGGGACTTATTTTTGTAACAAAACATAGAACATTACGTAGGGTACTGCTGGTTTACTATTGGCAGCTGAAGTACATTATATACTGTATTTTAATTGTTCTGCATCAACAGATGCAAATAAAAAAAAACACTCGCCACTACTAATAGTATGTCGCCTCTTTCACTCTGCTAATTGAAGCCAATAGGATGTTCTTTAAGAATAAAGTGTTCTATAGGAGTTACAGTGGTCCATTCACTTTCGAAAACCCGACTTTTGCGGAAAGGGTGTATCACGTTTTTTTTAAAAATAATTTATAAAAACAAGGTTACAAAGACAGTTTGTGTGGAAACACAAACTCAAAATCTGCCCCAGAAGTGGTTCACCCAGACAGGTAAAACGGGAGGTTTCAATATTTTCAGAAAGAACATCAGAATGAGTAGAATGGAGAAAGAAGGTTGGCAGATTTTGTGTAGTGCCCCAGTGAAGTTTATTAATTACTTTACCACATTATGACACGTGATATGAAAAACTACTTATTAATTGTTGTTTTAAATTATGCCCAACTTATATGCATACTAAATAGATTTTTTCTGTGTAAATGTAGTAGTTAGTATAACAAAACTTACTTAACTTAGCAATACAAATGTAAAAAAAAAAAAAAAACTTTGCATATACACTTGTTTAAAAACGGGTAATGAATTATCTCCTATTAATATTAATAATAATAATAATAATAATAATAATCTTTATTGTCCGTGAGGAAATACACAGCTTTCGGTGTTTGTTAACATTAATAATGAATAGTTGTAAAAGTGATTATTTTCTGAAAGAAACTGCTTGCATAAGTGATTTAAAAATTAGATTTTTCGGTTTTAGAAAAAAAAAGTATCCGTTGCATCAGAACTTGTCAGAAATGGTCTTAAATATTATGATGACGGATTTTCACTAACTTTTCTAG
The DNA here is from genome assembly GCA_021533235.1 of Biomphalaria straminea. NCBI lineage: Eukaryota > Metazoa > Mollusca > Gastropoda > Planorbidae > Biomphalaria > Biomphalaria straminea. Next base: position 25,069,140 of record JADKLZ010001483.1, read on the forward strand.
TTTACGAGATCTAAATGTAATGGATGGACGGACAGACATTCCACACAAAACTAATAGCGTCTTTTTCCCTTTCTGGGACCGCTAAAATTACTCTCGCGTTTTTTTTTTGTTTTTTTTCAACACGTTCACACAGTAGCCAATTGGAAAGGAAAACTTAATATGTCATCGTCAAACTCGCTGGAAGCTGATTTGCCGAGCACATCAACTGGTGATACTGTTTATATCCGAAAAAAATTATACGTTTATTATGAAATTAAACAGCTTACTGCGAAAATCTGACCTTTGCGTGCGGTCTTAGAACGTATCACCAGCGACAGTCGAGAATACACCGTACAATTGTTTAGTTATTTTTAGTGCATTTTTATTTTTAAAAAAATGGATTGCCTAATCTTTTAACTATTAATAAATTAATAATAAACGCTAAAATTCAAGAAAATTAATACTTTTACCCACATTGAAAAAAATGAAGTAAGCCGTACGATGTGACGGTAAAAAAAGGACAGATTATTTTCATTAAATAATCAATTAGTCAAAAGGTCCATTATTGTTACTACAAATGTATTTTTCATATACAATTTTTCATAATGCAAATAGTTCAAACTTTATCACTACGCATTTTCCAAATAAAATCCGATTAGACGTCGAAACGATTAGGATTGGTTGCTTCTACTTATGTGTTTTTATTGTGAACGTTAAACGCTGGTAGCCTCTAAGACTTGGCTGTCTTTACCGAAACAAAACGGTATTTAGAAATAAAAAATGTAAGCTTAAATGGCAATTGGTATAATTGGTATACTGGGAAAATATTGAGTAACAAGTCCTTGTTTATGACCACTCATTTAGTTTTCGAAGTTGGTGACAATAAAATCTCCCAGCGCGGGGCCCCCCTTAGGCGCGGGGCCTGGGGCGGTTGCCCCAGTTGCCACCCCCTAAGACCACCTCTGCCCCCACCCATAGGACAAATATTTTGAGTGACAAAGAAATCCAGTAGTTTGTATGTATCGGTACATTTACTAAAAGACATTCCAATGCAAGTTCATTAATACAGCTGACAGAACCAATTAGAGATCACGTTGAAGTACCATTTAGCACAGTGAATATAATGCGCAAGTGGCTACCTATGCTGAAACAATACCTGAAGGAACTAGCGGATCCAGAACTTTAGAGGGGGGATTTTTTTTCTAACCCAAACGCGCAGTAAACCCTAAGTGTAAACGCGGGTACATTTAGAATCAACAAATAAGCATTGTTTCTAAACCATCGGGCAAAAAAACAAACACATACACACAAAAGCAGCTATGTTGATGCCTTTCTCTTCACAGCTAGTGGGTCTGGAAGAGTGCTGAAAGCTTCCCCAGTGGAGTTCGCCCCGACACCAAAAGCATTTTCTTGCATTCTTCACTGCAGAAATGCATTCTCCTGACATCTGACATCTTGAAAAATATTCTAATTGAATTTACAGGCCCTTACTACAATGCAAATACAGCCTATTTGATCCTTGAAAAGATAAGATCAGGGCCGGCCTTTGGGCACTGCAACCTATGCGGCGCAGTGGTCCCCGCACTTTTATAGGCCTCGCGTTAATTCTAGTTGTAAATTATTAAATTAAAACCACTTCAACTTATACTGGCTTTCCGCGACATCCTGATATTTCTGGGAAAAATTTAACGAACATCTGAAATTATTAAAATGTACTGAAAATTCAGAAAAATGTCCTGAAAATAGACAAAATTGTCATTTTGGGGTGTCATTCAAAATATATGGAAAACGCCAATCCTACTCACAATAAAGCAAAACCGGCATTGACAACTTTTATTTATAAAAACAGAAAGTTCAAATACTTAATTTATTTTAATAGTCAGCGGTATATAAATATAGCCATAAAGCTATTTATCTCCACCTCTTATAAAAATCAAAACCTATATTCAGTTAGTCGATAGTCAATCTAAAAGAAAGATTTAAATGTTTATCAGCTATTTTATATTGGGAAAACTACTTCTATCGTAGATGGTTCGTAAAGTTAATTTGGTCGTGATTTTGTACTTAGTAAAGTATATAAAAAACCCAAAGGCGTATTTATTTTCAAACAAAAAAAAACCCTTTATTTTCATTAATTATTCTTATCGCTACCCAGACTAGGCCCCGCGCAATCCGTTTCGCATAGGGCCCTGCGAAATCCGATTAGCGTAGGGCCCAGCAATCTGTAGGACCGGCCCTGGATAAGATACTCCACATATTTAGATTAAGAATTTGAGGGTCACGCAGAAAAAAAATATTCGAAAAATACATTACTTCCTAAATGTATTTGTAAGTGGTACATTTTCTTCAATAGGCATGTTTGTTACTTTTTTTTGGTTACATAACTTTAATTCGAAGCTCTAAACACAAAAATTCGTAAGTGGGAAGAAAAAATGAAGTGGACCTATTAGATTCATGTATATTTTGTTAGCTATAGTCTCATTTATACAATAGCAAAATATCCGTATGAGTAAATGTTTGAAAAAGGTGACTAGGAAAATAAAATTTGGTTTCAGAACTCTTCTCAATTGTTATTCTATGTATAAACATGGGTTAATGTTTTGATGTTAATATAGGGCCTATAGTTTGATATTACGTTTAGGATATTTTAAGAAAATTTTATTTTTAACCATTGTTTTTACAAAATTGAAGTGTAGGAAAGGCCACAATTGGCCATTAGTCATGAGACTAGGCGATATAAAACCCCTACATGCAAGCCATTGAGAGTAGTTTTAGTGTTCAATAGGCCTTCTGCTATTTGAGATATGGGGCCCCATCTAAGTCCAGATAGTGTATGTAACTACTAAATATGTCTTATAGGCCCTAAGCTACAGCTTATTTTGTATTGAGGTAAATCCGGCCCTACCCCCTTACACCATCGGGTGTGGGCCCCTAAATGGTCGTGGGCCCGGGTTCATTGAACCCCTTCGCGCCATGGATGCTACGCCACTGGTAGGCATAGAGTCGTTGAGTTCTACTTGAGATTTGATCCAACATTTCAACTTCACTCGCTTTCTTTCTCTCTTCATTAGCTCTCTTGATATTCCTCTATCAGTATGTCTCTTTCTTTTTCGTTCTCTGTCATTTTCATCTTTCTCTCTCTTCCTCTGTCATTATCTCTTCTTCTCTCTCTTCCTCTGTCATTATCTCTCTTTCTCTCTCTTCTCTGTCATTTTCATCTTTCTCTCTCTTCCTCTGTCATTTTCATCTTTCTCTCTCTTCCTCTGTCATT
>JADKLZ010001483.1:25095917-25105917 GCA_021533235.1 Biomphalaria straminea
TAAAGGTGAAGATGAAAGTGAAGGTACTTTGAGTAGAAAACTTTCCTCTAAAATTTCAGAAAACGATTCACTCTAAGTTTATTCGTTTTTAGAAAACTTATTAAAATGAATAAACATATTCTAACCAATCGTAAAATTAGGATTTTGATTCACGGGTTGCCACGTGATGCACTTTACAAAAATATTAATGACGTCATAGACTGTGTAGCTATTTTGTGATTTCGTGTTCTAATAAAGTACACAATTAAATTCCACGATGCCAAGAGGCATATAACAAAAAAGATGGCCAGATATCATGTGGATAGAGTCTGTGTGTTTAGGACTTCAAAAGCAAAGACTTCGTGCGAAGATGTAATCTTAGAATGGTCCAGGATGTTCTTGCGGATTGTCCGCTAGAATTCACCAAGGTCAGAGACAGCCCACCCTCTCCAATTAAATTTTGTTTAGGGTTTTAATTGTATCATATCTGTCACGTTCGACTGCAGCTAGAGGTTAAGCCAGGCTCAATCTTATACATATTTATGTTCAGGAAGCCCTTGAAGATATATTTAGTATATAAATATGTGGGTCATCAAAAAAGAAAAAAAAAGTTCTTACTGTAAAGAATGACCTCATCTTTAAAAGTATTTTCGGGAAACTATACAAGTAGAACAATGCAAGATATCCAGGTCAAAGTGAGTTTATTTCATTTACACGAGTTACGAGGTTTAAACTCAAAAATGTACTCATCAATGTTCGATTAGCCCTTTGTAAACAATCTCTCAAGTAATTTATAACATCAAATCTTAAAATCAAGGTCATTCCAAAGTCATTCGCAGAGTTTCGAGGTAATGCTGTCAGTTTTGTGACATTTTATTGACCTTCCCCCCCCAAAAAAAATAAATAAATCAAATTTTGTTCAGGCAGGAGTTCTAAGTAGATACCAACCTAATTGTTTAGAATTAGAGGGTATCAACTAATACTAAAGACTTATGTATACTATATCTAAAGTGAAAACCGAGATGATTTTCTTGAATCGAACACAATTATATCGCTAATTTTTCCAATGATGACGCCAAATAGTTCTGTGAACGCGCTCTTCACTCAGATATAATAGTAAATAAGTAAGGTATTCCTTTCAGACGTTCAGGGTAGATGATGTAATGGTAAATTGTTTCTATGGCTAACGGTAAACGAGGGTGTCAAGTGGTCAGCACAACGACCAACCGCTTTACAGTCTCCAACTAATGTCAAAGACCCTTTACTTACTGGTAATTGGGTCATCTTTATGGTCTACTGTAATCAATTAACATTACCTTTTTTGGGGACCCCTTAAAATCACGAAATTAAAAATTCCAGTCTTCACCGAGATTCGAACCCTTGCCCCCTCGGTGCGGAAGGCAAGCACTATTCTATGCCCTTTCGCTTGTAGAATAACGTTTTGATAAATTATTTAGATGTCAACAACGGTCTTTAAATAAGACATTCTCGACCTTGGTGTATTTGGTGTATTATCTTTAAAATCTCTCCCAATCAGCATAATCTCATTTTTCTCAAAGTTTTTCATAGACTCCATTATATCACCCCCACATTTCACCATTTCGGTATTTTATTTTTCTATCTTTTTGTATTTTATTGTCTAACGAACGTAAACCTGATCTCAAAAATAAAAGTGTCAAAAAAAAAAAGGATTACACTGTTAGTTTAAAATCCCAATTAGTTTTGAAAATATTAAAATACTCTTACAATCCCACGTCAGATATATGAGCCTTGTATGGGTGTCTGTACTAGAAAACATGTGGGATGTAGTTATAATTAAAGCGCACATTTTTAACGTCACGAACTCGCCTCTTTAAACAGGCTCCTTAACCAGGGAAAATTAAAATGAAACAAGGAATGATAAAGAATGTTTCCAACTAGAGTCTTGTGAATATTTAAATAATATTAATAATAATAATAATCTTTATTGTCTGTAAGGAAATTTGTCTTACAATTTGTGCATTATACCAAACAAAACATTATAACTATAAAAAAAGAAGATGTTAAATCACACCAGGCGTCCTCACAATTTACATGTCAAAAGTTTACAGAAGATTGTTTCTATTTAATGATTTGATCCCCAGAGAAACAAAAGAGTTTTTGTGTCTGTTTGTCTTTGCTATCGGTGTCTTGTATCTCTTTGGTGATTGTAAAAATCAAAAAATCCTTCCCCAATTTTTTATTTCTAGAAACTTTTTAGATTTTGTAAGGATGCTTGTCTCAAACAGCTGTTTGTTTTTTGCCAATAACTTTACCAGTAGCATTTAGGATTCTCTGGATTTATTTATATTTATAGCGCTTGGATTGCCGTATCATAATCAGAGATAACATAAATGTATGTAACCATGCAAAGTCTCTGATAAAAAAAAAGACGTCGTCTGTTCAGAGATAAGTTAAGAGAAACAGAGTAGCTTTCCCTGTTGCATCTTGCTATTTTTAGTTATCACCTTGGTTTTCGCCTTTTTTATTTATGACATATTTTCCACACACATGTATACATTTTATATTAAACGAACACTTTTCAACAAAATGGGTTTTTATCCTGGGCGGGAGAGGGTTAACCTAAAAATCGAATGCATCCATGTCTCCGACTAATGTATACAGGTAATCTTTCTATAGCATCATAATAGTGCAGTGTGTATTATATTTAAACTTTTATAGCTTCATTGTGAACAAGACTAAATATAACTTTTATCTTAATCTAGACAAATTTAATGAAATAAACTGATATTTTAGTTGCTAGTTGCTGCATTAAAACAGAAGGAGGAACCACAGAGTTTTTTAGCATCGAGACAGGTGTGAGACAGGGGTGCATCTTATCTCCCTTCCTTTTCCTCCTAGCCATCGACCACATAATGAGGAAAGCAATGGACCAAACTGCCTTTGGTATTCCATGGTGTGAACAAAACCGAATGACGGACTTGGACTTCGCCGATGACGTTGCACTACTCGGGGCGACAAATAAAAGTATACAAGAAATGACGGAGAGCCTAGATAGAGAGGCACCCAAAATTGGCCTCCGCATAAACTTGGATAAGACAAAAATTTTGCGAGTGGGATATAAGGCAAAGGGTGCCCCTGTCAGACTTGGCGAGTCAACAATTGAGGAGTTGGACAAGTTCACTTACCTTGGCAGCATCATAACAAATGATGGGGATGCATACCATGATGTAGTGTGCCGAATAGGAAAGGCAGGGAGCATTTTCCAAAGGCTGCAGCCTATTTGGACAAGCCAAGCCATTGGACTCGAGACAAAAATACACCTTCTCAACACAATTGTCATTCCAACTGCAACATATGCATGTGAGACATGGAAGTCATCTGTCAAAATTGAGAAGAGACTAAATGTGGCTCAACAAAAATGGCTGAGACGGATTCTGAGAGTCAGTTACACAGATCGGGTCTCAAACAAGGAAATCCTATGCCGAACTGGGAGTCGAACACTCAGTGAGGTTGTGACAGAACGTCGCATGAGGTTTGCGGGACATGTTCTACGACAAAATGAACTACGCATACCAAGAATTGCGATGACATGGAGGCCAATACGAGGAAAACGCAAACAGGGACGTCCTCGTATAACTTGGCGTCATACCTTCATGGAGGACCTCAAAACAGTGGACACCAGATGGGAGGAGGCTTCAGACATTGCCAATGACAGATCATTATGGAGACAGCTTGCCGCCCAATGCGCCGAACGGCGCGGGAGGACCTAAGTCTAAGTAAGTAAGATATTTTAAACAAATTAACTAACCCTAATTATGTCCTTCCATCTTGTGACAATTTTTCATTCAAGCATATAGTAAAGTACAAATTATAAATGTGTGTTTAGTAATGTGACTTAGCGAATAAGTCTTTTTTCCAATACTGTACATATACATCGGGCGGCCACTTGAAAACTCGTGGAGTTTAAAAAAAAATCGCTTAGTATTTTTCTATCAACTTTTGAGAAAACTATTAAAAAAAAACATCGTCAGACCTGCACGCGAGATCTGGACGCTACCAAAAACAAAGAAACTCTGCCAAATACTTTGGAAAGAAAGATCCTCAGAACAATATATGGTGCCAAACATGAGGCAACCGGGTGGAGGACTCGCACCAACCAAGAAATATACCAGCTGTATCAAACATATGAAGAACTGCTCCATAGATACTGAAACAAAAAAGAAACCAATTACCTTGGGCAGGTCACCTCGAAAGAATGACAGAGAGCAGAGGACCAAAGATTGTACACCGCCAAAAACCAAAAGGCAGGTTCCCCAAAGGCAGACCATGAGTACGGTGGCTGATGACGCAGAGGCAGATCTACAACCACTTAAAGTCCTGGCACGGAGGCGTAAAGTACAGGATAGATCAGAATGGAGAGATGTGCTTAAGGACAGCTTAAACCCCCAAATAGAAATTACATGATTTAATAATAAAAAATGCTTTTTTATTGTGTGTAGGCATGCAAATAAGAATAAAATAAACAATTTTTCTTTATATCCTATCAACTTTTTTAGAAAAAATTTTTTTTGGGCTATTTTTAGCTAAAATGATGAAAAAATAGTTAATTTTCATGTCAAGATTTCTTGAAAACTACTGGATCAAGTTTAATAAAACTTCAGTTATTTAGTATTTAATACTAGTAGAAGATTGTGAAGCAGAATTAACCATATTCATTGAATAGAAAAAAAGTTACAACTTTAAACATAGTCGCGCCCCATAATTTCATGTTTTTATAGGCGGTTAGGCAAAGAATAAAATTTATAACTCTAAAATTTTTCAGCTGTTTGTATTTATTCTGCTTCATTTTCATACTTGTATATATAATATTATTTGTACCAAATTTCAAGGCAACATATTCATAAATAAATTTTTTATCACGCCATCTCTGAACAAATAAACATGAAAATGGCTAATAGGAAAAAAAAATAATTTCGATATAAAAATATGTATAATATATATAACATTACAAAATATCTATATATATATTCCTCAAATTAAGAGTTCAAACGAGCAACACGCAACAAGTAATTGGAAAGATCCCATGGCGCACGCACGCGGTGTGAATGGACCCAATCCGCACTATTTCATTCACAAAATAGCATAGACATAAATAAATATAGACTGGAAAAAGGAAGTAACTTCGTGTAACTTGAAAACATGAATATATATCTACTATTGAATTATGATTTCTAAATTATAAAAAAAAATAAAAATTACATGATCCTCAGTCTTAGAGATTAAACACAATTTATAGACATAAAATAAAGTACACACAATTGTAATGCACAAATTTTTGTTTCATAAACCTCTCTTATGAATTTGTGTAGCGAATGGAAGGGAGGTTAAAAAAGTGGAAGCCGGAAGAGATAATATTGTGTCGTAAGACTCTTGAAACTAGAACGACAATACACAGATAGATACTACCAGGGGCGGACTGGGTAACAAAATCGGCCCGGGCATTACCATATAAACCGGCCCACAAACGAATGGCATGTTTTATCATGGGCGTAGCCAGGAAATTTTCGGATTGTGTGGGTGATTTTTTTTACACCCCCCTCACTCTGCAATATATATGTATGTAATAAATCTTCAATAAATTATGGCCTTTCATTCTTTCGGACTTTTATTTTAGCCTAGAATAATTTCTTCTTTTAATTAGTGGAAAGACTGTACACACCACCAAGGACAGAGAGTCTGGGGAAGCGCTGTGAAATCCTCCAGCTTGGTCCAGAGCGAAGCCTCGGGTCTAGCATTATTTCTGTTATTTTAATATATGAGATGAACTGCGCAGTGGTTTCCAAATAAGGGAGCTCTCCATATAGTTTTCTTTCTATTGGTGTTTTTGGGGCCAGTGTCTTGTGCGGGTCTCGTGGTAAAGAGAACAGTTTTGAAGGACATGTTGTCGTATTCTGTTGTGTCCGGTCCTGAGTTATAAGATTACACGTTGATCTTGTCGGGACAGCTTTTAATAGACATCACCTTTATTGCAGGTGCGTAGCTAGAAATTTTACATCGTTTGGGGGCCCGGGGGGACTGACCTCTTTGGTGCCCCCTGCATTTTGTGTAATACTTAATTTTTTAATGTAAAAAACCCTCAAGTGGGGGCCGGGGGGATTCTCAAACTCTCCCCCTCCTCCCCCCACCTTAGCTACTCCACTGCTTTCTTGTGATTCGGATGAGAGCTTGCCCATTTCTCATTTATTTTGGCGAGTGTGCTAACCTTCTTATTTCCTTCGAGTTCTATATGTGCTGGTATTCATTGTATCCACAAAAGAGCTAATTGTCACCCTTATTTTTTTTTTCTGCGTTTTATCAATGTTTTCGAACTTAAAACCTCTCTCTCATCCCTCTTTTTCATTACCTTTTCAATGGAACCATCAAAAGACGGGGGAGGGAAGAAACAAAAACAAAAGGGAGGGCCATCAAAAGGACATGCCGACCAGCGAAAAGTACGGTGTAACGTTTTGCAAACGATAATACATATATGCTATAGTGTATAGTGTACATTTTTTTTATATATTCTTGTTAAATTAAAAAAAAAAAAAATAAAGGGTGTTCGGGCATCTGTGTCTCGCTGCTGTCATTTTTTTTTCAGTTGTCTGTATAGATTTTTTTTCTTTGGTCGCGACCAGACCGGCCCATTTTATACCGGCCCACCGGGCATTTGCCCGTTTGCCCATATAGCCAGTCCGCCCCTGGATACTACTCTCAGGTTTGACTTTAGCGCGGGAAATCTGTTATATCATGTTATAAAATGGTTCAATTTAATAATTTATACACCTAAAAATTAGCACGGGTCCAAAGAAAGTTCGGGACCCACTGTGGTCGCATATGTTGTTGTATTTTTTTTATTCATGAATTCACTTATAACAAGTTAATGGGAAGGTCCCATGGCTCGATTCTAGAACTTCTCTTCGCAGATATAGTTTTATGCTTTAGCACATGAACATACCAATTATAGTCCATTTAATCAAATTAACATTCAAATTTGTTTTTCTAAAGCATTGTTACATGAGTGCAGCTATATTCTTAAAATCGCGTAAATTAAGGTTAATTAGCCGTTATCATAGTATTTTTCATTCATGAATTCACGCATTCGCTTTAGGCCTACTTATATCAAGCAATTGGGAAGATCCCATGGCGCCGCATGTTGTGAATGGGAAATAATATATCCAAATCCGCACTATTTTCATTCACAAAATAGCATAGCTATTTACTTTAAATAGATTTTAATAATGTCCGGAAATTTCCAGGACTTTTTCGACCGGCGGCATAGCATTTAATAACATTTCAGGAGATTTCCAGGGGGCTCCTGGTAAATCAAGAGGCCGCGGGAAATCTGTTATATGTGATAAAATGGTTCAATTTAATAATTTATACACCTAAAATTTAGCACGGGTCCAAAGAAAGTGCGATACCCACTGTGGTCGCATATGTTGCAGTGCCTATGGCCTGCCTTGGAAAATAGCGGCGTATGATATGCCGCCGGTCGACTAGTAAATTAATATTTTAAAAACTTCCACTTTGAATTTCGAAATGCTGTATACACCAAATTGTACAGAAATGAATGCTGTGTAATATTCAGCTATAAAAAAAAGCATTAATTTTGACACAAAAGGGGGTTTAAGCTGTCCAGGGCCATCCATGGGCTCTAGCGCCACTGGGATTGATGGATATTTAAAATAAATACCCGTGATACAGCCGTTACGAGTAAGTGAGCACCTTCTATAGCACTCTTCATTGTCACCAACTTATTAGAGGCATTAACAGCACTGTTCTGATCTTCCGATGCAGCCATGCGTTTATCTGCAACTCGAGCAACAATAGCAGTGTCTTAATCCCCATTTTTATTTTAGCTTGAATGCAATTGAAACTCGTTGACCATAGATACCAATTCTTCATATTTTTGTTCCTGTTGAAATCCCACATTTGCGACTTGTGGCTTCTTATGTTGTTTTTTTTTTTGCTCTCACGGTTTTCTGGTTTGATTAAAACGGATTTCTGGTGCAAATAAACGGATAATATTATTCGTATATAATAGGATTTGTTTCAGTACTTTAGGATTAAGGTCTTAATAAATGGCGAGTCCAGTTAACCGGTGGTTCCATTAACCAGATTAGACCGTAGTGGGTTAATTTTTATTGTTGTGTAAGAGTTGAACCTTTTTAAATATTCGCTAATGAACAGTTTCGTGAACTCTTTTCTTGAGCGTAGTATTATCTTCAACTTTAAGCTCAGTGCCTAAAGTGACCAATTAACCCTTTTTTTTTATATAGGTAGGCCTATAGCTCATAAATAATAATACTAATTATTATTGCGTTTATATAGTGCTGCTTTTATAGCATGCTCAGAGCGCTATGGTCCAACCTCATTTGTGGATTAGTGGGGTTGGGGGGGGGATATCAGGGGAAGGTTTTCCGTACTGCCTTAAGGCGCTTAATAAACACAACTCTGCTCGATTCGAGTGAACCTCAAACCTTGAGCCCCCTTCATTGTTCAAGCGCACTTAGCCTCTAGACCGCGCTTCCCACAGACCTCTATGTGTGTGTGTGTGTGTGTGTTAGTTGCCTCCTCCTCTGTGTGTGTGTGTGTGTGTGTGTATGTGTGTGTTAGTTGCCTCCTCGCTTAGTCTTGTACAGATAAGACTTAATGAGGTAACACTCAAATAATGAAAGAACACAGGCGACAGGCCAACAATATAAAAGTAGTCGACGCTTATTAAGGATGTCGAACAAGAAGTTTAATACGTAATGAATTTCGTATTATCTGAGTATCTACTTTAGAAACTACAGTCACGGGAAACACTGTATTCCTTACTAATCTTCGGATTCGAAGACAAGCCTATTATTTATTATGTATTATTTAGAAACTAAAGCCGACCTTACTCTAGAGCTGTTAAAAGTTTTCTATTTTATTTTTCGTTACACTTCCACAAATCCGAGTCTTGTTTTTAATAGTTACGTCACGGTCAATGTCAAAAGTTTCCCTTTTTATGAAACAAAATTACATTTTTCCGCCAACTTCCTACTCGTGTCATTACAGACGTTAGGGTTACAGAACGGAGTGGACTGCGTATCTGTGCGCTAAAGAAGGAGTGGAGAGGAGCGGGGTGGTGGCAGTAGGTCATCAGCACTAGCCGTTTCTCCCTCCCTGGTAATTAGTTAAGTGGGATTCAGGTCGTCCTGACCTTAGGAATTATACAAATAAAAGTCTAAGTGCATACGTATCGTGATTGAAGAACTTAGTCTTGTCAATTAAATCACGATGATACAGCTAATCAGTCACAACATGTTTAATCTGGTCTGATTTTTAAAATGATTTTTATTCAGTTTACACGTTTCAAATTTTATAAAACAAAACAAAAAGTCTTAAAATGGTTTCTGTAGGCCTACGATAGACATAAATAAATATAGACTGGACAAAGGAAGTAACTTCATGTAACTTGAAAATATGTATATCTATTGTATTCGGATTTCAGAATTATGAAAAATGAAAAAAAAATAGCATGATCTTCAGTCTTAGAGATTAAACAAAATTTTTAGACATAAAATAAAGTACACACAATTGCAATTCACAAATTTTCACTTCATAAAACTCTCTTATTGGCCAGTCTATATTTATTGATGTCTATGAGGCCTACTTATCCTTTCGTACTTTAACGTTTTATCCGTAATAAATGTCGGTATCGTTTTTGTAAAATGTTTTACATGTTTCGGATTTTCTTTAAGAGTTAAAGATAATTTACTTCCGAGTCCAAACCTCCTGCAGGACGACGGGGGATGGCAGCGGACAGGGTATGAACCCGGGAACATCGTGAAAATCGAAATGACAGTCCAGCGCGCATACTGTACGACCAAGCAGCAAACACTCAAAGATCTTCTTGACATTGAAAAAAAAAATGGCTGTGCGATATGCACAGTGGACTATCGTTTGGTCATCTCCATGGTCCCGGGTTCAGATCCTGCTCGCTGTCATCATTATGTGGGAAAAATAGAAA
>JADKLZ010001483.1:25117865-25128877 GCA_021533235.1 Biomphalaria straminea
GCTTGTGAGTCTTGGACGTTGACTGCAGAGCTAGAGAGGAGGATCCTAGCAATGGAATTCAGATGCTACAGAAGGATCCTAGGTATCACATTCAAAGACCGCATCACAAACCAAGAGGTTAGAGACAGGGTCACTGCAGCGATCGGACCCCATGATGACCTACTAACGCAAACTGATAATCTATTGCCATATTACAAGATGTTCGGGGCTCGCAAAGGCCTTCCTACAGGGAACAGTACCAGGAAAAAGAAGAAGAGGCAGACAGAGGAAGCGGTGGAAGGACAACGTCAAAGAATGGACGGGCCTGCTACCTAAAGAGGTTCTAAAAAGGGCAAAGGACTGAGAGGAATAGAAAAAGGTCTTGCTTGGTGCCCCAACGGTTCACAGACTAAGGGATAGGTGACAGGTAACAGGTAAATACCACACCCACATTTCTCAATATTCCTTGCCTTCCTTTGTCTATGTCTCTCTAATTTAGTGCCTAAGTAAATATACATCGGATTTTACAAATTGAAAACTTATGAAAGAGCAGATCTTTAAATGTATTTTTTTTAAAATCCCAAATCAATAACATGCTTTATCCTGACAACAGAACTGGGGTCATTTCTTTAAACTAGTTTATTGATCCAGACTTCTGATACTTATACAGAAGATTTTAGACTTGCTCGGTATAAATGTTGATGACATCACAGTCTGCGGACGGATGATATTTTTTGTTGCCTTGGTGACCGCCTCTTATAAATTTAACTTATGCAAACGATTAGTTTTCTTTACCATCCGTGCAGCTAAAAAGATTTATGATTTATCAGAAGTAACGATGTCTCAAATTTCTGCTACATTCTTATAAAGTAAAGGCTACTAGTGTCTCTTTCATTAGATACAAGAAGAAAGCTTATACATAAGAAAATTTAATTTTAACTTAGTCAAGGCATAAAGACTGGAATCAGGTTGATTACAAAAAATACTAAACGAAGAATTTTTCATTTGTGGAGAGTGTAGACATTCCATACGATTATAATTATTATAAAATAGGTCGAATTACAAGTTTGTTATCTAAGATGAGCTTAGAAGTGGCTATCAAGTCTGATAGAGTTTGTCTTTGAGAAGCTATGTTGGAGCTAGTGTAACGACAAAAGCGCTATATAAATATATATATTATAAGACAAATTTCCTTAGGGACAATAAAGATTATTATTGTTATTATACAATATACAGGATTATGGAATGATATGAGGGGCGCTCCTGTAGTGATGCTAGGACTGGAAGTATTCACCTTATATAGTGCTGTGGCCGAGTAGTAAAGCGTTTTGCTTCCGAACCTGAGGTCCTGGGCTTGAATCTCGGTGACGACTAGGATTTTGAATTTCTGGTCTTTTAGGTCGTCCCTGAGTCCACCAAACTCTAATGTTCAAAATAAGCAAATGGGTGCGGGCCCCCCCCCCCTCATTCTCGCTCATTCCCAATTGGTCCACACAACTGATTGAGCATGCTAAAAGCATTAATTTGCAATTAAGAAAAACAATGGATACAAATCTTTAAAAAAACAACAACAGAAAAAGCTTATCTAAAGGGGAAGAACTCCGCCCTTAAAACTATATATACCAATAATGTAGAAAGCCTTTCCCTTATTAGATGTCAAAGAAAATAATTAATAACCAATAATTAATTGACTAATTATATAATTTTGTTGATGAATCATGTTTTGTTAGGTGCAATATATAATTCTTCGAAGTATCAACTTGATCGGAGAAAGCGTGAGTGAGAAATAGCGTGAATAATTATTTAAGGGGACTAAACCCAACAAATTTAGTCATATCTATGAGTAATGAAGTATTAGTTTTCCTTGTAGCTATTGAAAACAAAATAATTACCGTGAATTAATTGTCAAATTTGTTACTTTTTTTAAATTGATTAATTGTTAGACATTTCAGCTTGATCTTAGAATGGTTATGGGAGAAATAACGTGTACAGACTTTTTACCAGACGGACAGACAAACAGACAGAGTGAGTTAATATAAGCTTTGTAAAAATATTTCCAATCCCACAGATTTATAATTGTTAGTCTGGATCTATAAAAATTAATTACAAGATTGACTAAAAATAAATTGATACAATTCTACTTATCATAACCTTCAGCTTTTAAATAAAATATTTATTTGTATATTTTACTTGTCTCTTGCCCTAGTCACCTTCTTGTGCAATAGACATGCGCAGTCACATTCATTTCAATTTGCCGAGTTTCTTGCATTGATACACAGCAACGCTGCTTACAAGGGCATTAACACTGTTGAATATCCCCTTGGTCACGAAATATGAAAATGATTCTTTTCTCCTGGACATAATTGCATGGACCAGCTTGACCACGTTTGACATTAGCTTAAATATTGTGTGTCCTTGACCTCTTTGTACTGGATCTTCTTTCATTACCCATTTTTTTTTTTTGTAGTGGAAAATTCTTCCATTACGCCGGGTCGCCATACGCCAACTCGTTCATCCTATATGAGATTTGCCAGAGGGCAGAGTTCCAATCTATAGCCTGAATTCAGCTCCAAATACTTTTTTCGTCATATCATCACTATAACACATTCACATTGCCATTTAAATACACATGCACGAACTGTGGCTAAATCTGCCGGACCAGAATTGGCTTGATCAGCCACATCAGATTCTGCCTCGTCTCAAAACAAAATCAAAACCAGTGACTCATCTGGAAATATTCATTATCTTTTGAGACAGAAGGGGCCATATATATGTAATAGATTAGTTATACGAGCGAGAACACTTTTTTAAAAAATACATCTAGTAAATTGGGAAGGGGGGGTTAATAGTAGGGCCGGCTATGGTATCGGATTGAACGTGAACGTTGAGAAATGGATTATTAACTTCGGGTTTTTATGAAACAACTAAGTCAACCCAACTCTAATGGGTACTTCGCATTAATTGGAGATGGCGGTTGGTCTTGAGGATGGCCACATGACACCCTCGTAAATCATCGTCAAAAACAAAATCAGATTAATTTCTTCTAAGTAGATCGTTAGTTAAAATTTATCTATAATAAAATAATATAATAAAGATGAGTACTATCAATCTTTTATATATTAAGGAAAAATGTTTGCATAGACATTTATTCATTCATTCATTCAAACTCCATTTGAGTGAGGGCTTGAGAGGCTTAAATCCTCTCTTGCAAAAGCCCTGGACAGAAACCCTGCTGTCTTGCGTAGTGCGTAGGCGTCACCATACAGGTCGAGATTTTTTGGTTTTCCAGACCTGTCGAGACGGAGATCAGCAAGTCTGGGGCAGTCAAACAGAATGTGAGGCACGGTTCCCTCTTCTTCCCCGCAGCGGGGGCACCGTGAGTCAAAATTTGGCCAGAGCAGTGAAAAGTATGAGCCAACAGGACAGTGGCCTGTCCTGCACTGTGCTAAAATAGCTTGCTCAGGCCTGGATAGCCTCCACGACGGGGAAGTGCATAGACCTTACAATTATTCACATTCTGAAGTGACTTTAATTTTTAAAAAATCACTTTAAAATGTTCTTTTTTTTTTCTAACGAGACATCGAAGTTGTATTACATTTGCGTAAGGGAAATCGAAAGTATAAGATAAGCAAATAAAAAAGAGCATATAAGAGCATAAAATTGAAGTCTTTTGTCCAAAACGACATTGGACAAATACCCTACGGGATACTTACCGCAATAAAAAAAAGAGCACACAAAAGGGGAGAGAATGATTTCATGATTACGATCTAAACTCTTGCCTCCCTTTGTCGTAGTGCTGACATATAAAGCTATAGAAATCACTCAGCTCAACAAAAAATACGTATTCTTGCGCGTCATTCTGAAAGGCGCGGGATGATCTTTGAACTGATTGATGGCCGGATTTGTGAACACTTCAAATACGTCGTTTGATAAGAACACGGGCAGACGTCATTTAGAATTCTCAGCAGATGTCGCGCCAACGGGTAAATCGTTTAATGCTTTTTTTTTATATCGGTAACTTAATTCTGACATCGATCTGCTAGGATGATGGCTGAATGCTATTTTCACGCAGGGCCGTTTTCAGGGGATCTGTTGGTTTAGGTCGAAAAAAACCAATGCATTCCAATTACACTCAGTGTTGACACGTGATAGTCAAGCAAACCAAATAAAACTTGAACCACGGGGCAGGGGCATTCACCCATATCAACGTCAGTAAACAGACGATAATTGAGAGTTCCGCTTTAAGAACAATCAAGTTTCCGGAACTATTTTTTTTATATTTTTTGCCTTCATTAAAAGTGTGTGAATTAGGTGTGTGTATGTGTGTGTGTGTGTGTGTTAACAGAATGAAAGAAGACACAAAAAGAAAATTGGTTCTTAATTTATTCTATAAATGTTATTTCTTTTTTTTTTTTTATCAACGGCAATGAAAAAGAAAATCTATTTGTTGTATGTTAAAGGTCTACCTGTCCGTCTGTCAGGTTAAGATTTCTAAAACTAAAAGCATTTTCGACAATACGATTCGCCTCAAAATATTTGTATTACGTCAAAGGCTTCTATAATTGTAACATGACAAATATAGTAATCTTTATTAAAATCGTTATTTTATGTTATCTTCCCTTTTTCATTTTGAATAATGAAGGATATAAACATATATAACATTTTGTATTGATGCATCTAATTCATACGCAAGATGGTCTTAAATTAATCTTTCTTCCAAATCTTTAAAAGTAGCGCAAATTCATGTTTTAAAAACAAATAACCCTAAAGAAGATACCACCGCTAATGAATCGCAGTGACACCTCGGGTGAAAGTGAAATGCCAAATATCTAGCATGATCATGGAGTGCATCAAAGGGAATTAACATCTTCATTAAGGTCAATTTCAATACCGCTAGTATAGTGAATTTTATACTGACCTAGAGCGACAACGAAAAACAAAGCTTATATAGAGTGTCCTTGCATCAATAAGTTTGGAGAAGAAAGAGGGTATGCGTTTATGGGTTACCGCGATAGCTTTTTAACTGTATTTCATTAAAAAAAAAACTGTACAGCTGAATTTTGAATTCAAACCTGAAGCCAGTACACTAACCAATGTGCCAGCGATGTGGTTGTAAAATTAGAAGGTTTTATAGCTATGTATTGTTAGTTTCAAACGTTTAAGAGACCACCTAATTCTCTACAGCAGGGGTGGGCAACCTTTTTCAACCTAGGGCCGCATTAATAAAATTTGGGGAGTGGGTGGACCGCATTAATAAAATTTGGGGAGTAAGCGGGCAGCATAAGTATATCATGGACTTTAGCAGCAACATGCTTTAACTGTGCTTAGACAGCTTTATGAATATTTCTTTATTTGTCATTTGTAAAGAATTGAATTTAATGTAGCTTTGGGTCAACTTTCCAGTTACTAGTTTATGGTTAAGATATTTTCTTTATTTTATTATAAAGGTTGTTTTTCTCCATCAAAGCTCCAACAGTTGATACCATTGCCATCTTGTACAAGCCAATGTTAGGTAGCTAATTAGTATTGCGCACATTTTCTAGATAGTTAGTTTAGTCTTGTAGAATTGCGCACTTTTTAGTACCGACATTGAACGCACATTTTATGACGACACAGACTGTAGGGTTAGAGGTTAAGTTTGACGTAATAGGATTTCAGTTACCGCTAGGCTCTCGGGGTGATAGGACGTATTTTATCTTCTGACTAGACTGTGGCCATCTTGTAAATAAAGTTATCATTGAAATTTCATCTCGAAGTCAGCTTAGTCATTTCAAGTTTTGTTCCTGTGAATATTTGTTTTCTTGTTTTGTAATGGTCACTGTCGAGCTCGCATAAATAATACATCTTCACAAGAAACTCATGCATCTAGTATCCTGAAGCAACTTAGAAATATAGTAATCTACAAACACAACAAGAAGGAGAAGGATACATTACAGTGGCGACATTACAGTGGCGACCCCGTACCCGTACGCTCTAAGGGTTTGCTACGTTAACGGATCCAGACGTCTTCGTTGAAGTTCATCGTTAGTGCAGTGGTGATCACGCCTGAACACCAGCTTTATGAATTGTTACTGCAGTCATCATCGGTACAGTAGTGCTCTTCATCGCTCTTAGTCTCAGTGAAAAAACTTTGGTTTAACGGTCGACGGGTCGTTATACTGAAACAGTGATACAACACCACAACGCCTGACTCCTGTTCATCAACATAGACAACGAATCAACACAACTGTGAAGCAGTTTGACGTACAGCTAGTGCACTCATTTATCGTTGCATCGCCTTGTTTGCCTGACGCCTAGATCGTCGCTGATCACGTAGGTGTTGGTAACCTGGACATTAGTTAACCGTTAGCGGACCTGCATACAGATGGGACAACAGAAACAGTCGTAGTCACAGAAGGTCAGAGAAAGACAGTTTGCCCGCTGTCTCGTTTGATATCAAGTTAACCATTGTTCACCCTTTTTCGTCATCAAGAGAGTCTACGCACAGCCGCTTGCTCAGAAGATCCGGTATTACTTTTAACGGTCGCTGCAGTTAACCTTGTTGAAGGTCAGTAACATTTCGTCACTTTATCGAAGTTTATCGTCTGTTTGAGAGTGAAGCTCTCTTACACTAATTTTCCTGGACTGGAATTGTTGGTGATTGTTGTGGGAACAGCCTTACTCACTGTTAGCCGTTATCATCGTTGGAGATCGCCGAAGGTGACCTTACCCACCTATTCATCGTTGGACTTTGAAGGTGCTATTTGTCCTGTGATAGCACATTACAGACTACATTGAACATTTCGTTTTGAAGCAGTGGACCTTATCGTCGCAGAGAACTTTGTCGTCATTTTCGTCAGCCCAGGTCATTTGTAGTTTGGAAGGAGACACTTCGTCATCATCGCAACTTACTCGTTGGACTTTTGGATTTCGTAACCTATACATTTCGTCACAGCAGAGAATCGTCGTCATCGCAACTCATTCGTGGACTGGAGTACTATAGCTTATAACCTGCATTCGTCGGAGCAGTGAATTTGAATCTGTGGCACACCTGTGGCGTTACGTATATAAAGAAACTGAACCGGAGAGCATCGACAGGACAAGAGAGCTGTGAAATTTGTCGTACTGTATTCGCATAACCGAGCATTGGATGGATATAGCAAAACGATAAGTACCTTATAATTTGTTTCTCTTTTATTAGATAGTATATGTTTAGATTCTCCCCTTAGCTTAATAGTTTTTATGTAATTGGAACGCTAGCCTAATTTAATTTAGGTGCGGTCGGACTTAAAGATAGACGTGAATCAGATAAATTCTATAACTATACGTATAGGTTTAGGATTGTAACAATCGTCTTGTTCATATAAACATTTTTTTTTCTCTTTGTCTGATCTTATATCACTTGTATCACATCGTCTTTTGTATGTATTGTGGAAAAGTACGAAAATAAAGCTACTTAACTAAGATAAATAAATCTGGATCTTATGCCAGTTTGTTCTAGGTCCCATCATTAGAAGAAAGACTCATTTAGTACATGTTCATTTATTTTAAAAAATTTATTATTTTTATTGTTCATAATTTATATTAGATATGTTGTTTTAACTTGTCACTATATCTCGGGTAAGTTATGTTTGTATGAACTTGATTAGGTTGAATAAATCTAATCTGGGCGGATAAATTTTCATAATTTATCCATGAGAATACCTGGCTATCATTGCCATATTTAGATTTCTTGTCTTAGATCTATCTAGACATAAAATAAAAGTTTTTGTGTTTTAAAACACATTAATTTAAAACAAATTTTCACAAATTTGCTTAAAATATTTAGCGGCAGATAGAAGAAAGGATTTATTATAACTCAACCAGTAACGGTAATGATTGTTTAATTATTTAAGGGCATTGATTGATTGAATATATCGAATAGACTAATCATTGAACTAGATCTACTCATTTGGATCTGAGCAGACGATAACTGGTAGTGACAGTAGACTGAGTAGAGTGGTGGTAATACTAAACCAGTTCTAATCTATCTAATCTAGATATTAATCTAAGTCAAATACACATAATTACAAACACTTGTAATATTAAGAAGTGAGTAGTGTAAAAGTTAAAAAGACATAAAACATTTAATAAAATGGCAACACCTTCTAATGATGATTTGAAGGAAATAAGGGAAAATGCCATTCAAGAAGGAAAGATGATGGAGTTAAAAACAAAAGAATTGGCGGCATATGTACAACAAATTGTAAAGGAAGAAATAGAACGTAGAAAGCAAGAGAAAAAAGAAGAACTTGAAAGACAAAGGCAAAAAGAGGAGAAAGAAATTGAAAGACAAGACAGGATTAGAAGGGAAGAATTTGAAAGGCAGGAAAAAGAAAAAGAGGCGGATAGAAAGTTTAAAATTGACATGGAAAAAGCAAAAGCTGAAACAGCAGCAGCACAGACAACTACAACGCAAGCAAATACTACTCAGCCTCAAGCAACCACAACGCAAGCAACTCAACAAAATAATGCTAATCCTCAATTTTGGCTTAAACGCAAATTGCTAAGTTTTGAAGAAGGCAAAGATGACATAGGTGATTTTTTAAAACGATTCGAAATCAAACTATCAACCTTTAATGTACCAGAAGATGAATGGTCTGAAATACTACTGGATTTTGTACATGGTCAAGCTTTAACCATATGCCAAAATCATGACCATAGGATAGAAGATAGTTATGAAAAACTTAAAAGAGAACTTCTTAATGCTTATGGACACAATGCAACTACATTTAGAAAAAAATATTTTGAGAATATTCCATCAACACAAATTGAACCACAAACTACTATAAATCAAGAAAAAGATTACTTTAATAAATGGTTAAAGTTAGAAAAAGTAGGGAATTCATTTGAAGCTTTGAAAAACTTTATTTTGATTGATAATTTCTTAAACAAATGTGACTCACAATTACAATCTTTCATTAGGGAAAGAAACCCTAAATCAATTGATGAAATTACAGAAATCATGAGAACTTATAAAAATGCCTACCCAAATAACCCATTTTCAGTAAAAGATGGAAATAAAGTTGACTTAGTAGGATATACTAATGATAGGTACTCTAAACAAAATGAAAATAGATTTGAAAACAGACATAGAGATAATTCTAGACATAGAGATAACCATTATGATGAAATCATTTGTTTTAATTGTCAAAAGAAAGGGCACATAGCTTCTCATTGTAAAAAACCTAATACATATTACAGATCAAATAATAGGGATTCATATAACAGAGATAGGAATCAAAACAGAAGAAGCAATAGTAATAATAGTGACAGAAAACAAACAAACAGAGTTTACTATACAAATGATAACAATAATAGACATGACAGTGAAAACAGTAAAGTTGAGGAATTGAGTTATTGTAGAGTTAAAGAAGAGATTAACATGATAGAAGATAGGAAAAATAGTTTTTATTTAATCCCAGGTTTTCTAAATGGAAAAGTTTTGAATTTTATCAGAGATTCAGCTTGTTCTACAGTAGCCATAAGATCTGATTTTGTAGATCCTTGGTGTTATCTAGGATACAAGAAAAGTGTCAGACTGAGTGATGGTACTATTAAGCAGTATGAAGCTTGTAGAGTTTTTATCAAGACTCCTTTCTTTACAGGTTATTGTAATGGAGTAGCCATATCCACTTTACCACAAGACATGTTGTTGGGAAATGTTAGGGGTATCAGATCATGTACCATGAGAGATATAGAAAGTTGGGAAAACAAATACAGTTATTTGTTAAATACAAACAGAGACCATAGAAATACCAGACAATACAATAGACATATGAACTCATATAGAAGAAACATGACTTGTTACAATTGCAATAGACAAGGACATTTAGCTAGAGATTGTTGGTTTTGGTCATATAATAACAATCAGAAGATTGTGAGTTCTCATTGTTATGGAAATGGTTGTAGCCTAAATCAAAACAGAAATAAATATGGTGACTATGAAGTAAACAAATATAAAAATCATGATTACCAAAGCAATGACACAAGACATAATGTGAATTAAAATAAGTATTCTGAATATGTTACTGTATACTATTCAAGTTAACACTATTTGAAAAAGTCTATGAAGAGATACTATGAGTATTTAAAGGTGTATACAAATACAGTTGAAGTTAAATCAATTTTATGAAAGTGACATTATGTGTATGAGTATAAGCTCAGACATATGGAACATGTTGACCTTAAATTGGTATATTGATTGAGCAATATAAAGTTTGAAGTGAAAGCAATTAGTAACTCTGTGAATATTACAAATGATCTATTGTCTAGAATGACATTGACATAACCAAATATTGTATAGATATACAATGACAAGAGTTTATTCTATGAGGAAAATTCCATAGAATAGTATTATATCTTAAAGAGTGAAAACTCTATGAAAGTATTATTTTTGTACTATGTTAATAGTACTATATTGAGTCAAGAAGGAGAAGTTAATATGTAAATAGTGTTGATCTGAGTTTTCATTCATATTATTTTTACCATGATAAATTGTATTCAACTGAAAGTGAGTATATATGTGTATTGTATCTCATTATTCATCATTCATTATTGACGGTTAGGACAAGAAGGAAATTGGTGAGTGAAAGAGAAATGAATTATTTGGTATGGGATGAAAGGATGTGACTATTGAAATTATTTACAGTTACTATAATGCATTGAATGTTTATTTTTTACAGTAAAACTTGTCCTGGAGTTGTCTCTATTTCGGTGTGTTGAACTGTGCCATGAACAATTGTGAACTTTGTCTTCGTATGGATGTCTTCATGTGCCATGAACTGTTATGAAATATTTCAAGAAATGAACTGTGTGCTATGAAGGATGAAGAAACATGAAGATTCAAGATTTTATTTTTGTTTTTTTTCTTCCCCATATGATGCTTTTAGTCCATTGTAAAAGACTTAGACTGATTTAAAAAAAAAAAATATTGTCATATTTTTTTTAAGGAAAGGGGGAAGGAACTGTTAGGTAGCTAATTAGTATTGCGCACATTTTCTAGATAGTTAGTT
>JADKLZ010001483.1:25155736-25166749 GCA_021533235.1 Biomphalaria straminea
GTTGAGGCAATTGGAACATACTCTGCATCCACACACTCACCATTCATACTTATATTTGTTTCAGCCAAGGCCTCAGACACATTAGTAATAACAAATTCCTTATTGGCCCTGATATGATAAATAAATCTCTTTAACTCTTCAAGCTTTACTAAAAAATGTTGCTCCCCCATATTCTGATACAGACAGTTTAGTTCATTTGTCAGGTCCTTAACAATTTTAAATCGCCCTTCTGCTGTCTTTGCACTAATGGTTTGAAAAATAACATTTGTTGAG
Source organism: Biomphalaria straminea (assembly GCA_021533235.1). Lineage (NCBI taxonomy): Eukaryota > Metazoa > Mollusca > Gastropoda > Planorbidae > Biomphalaria > Biomphalaria straminea. Next base: position 25,156,010 of record JADKLZ010001483.1, read on the forward strand.
ATAGATGATATGTCCTCAAGTTCTTCATCCCGAAAAGATTTATTTTGGAAATGGCACCCAGCAGGAAGAAAAACCATTTCTGAAGAAAATGTATGTCTCAAAGAAAGAATATGCCTGCAAGGCAATAAAAATTTAGTGAAGAAACATTTGTGTTTAAATACTTTTTCACTGCTGTCATTGTGTGAAATGAACAAAGGCGAATTAAAGATTGAGGAAAACATTGTTTGATAGCACCTATTTCACTAAAATCTTTATCTACAAAAAAAATGTTAGGCTCCACACACACATCATGTAATACACTCAAACATTCAGACAAAATTTCAACACTCTCATTCCTTACAAAAGCATGCAACACAGGTACACCATTACCATTGGCATCAATACACATGACATTCAACAATGGAAATAAATACTCATTGACTTTATAAGTGCAATCCACTATCAATATGGTTTTGTTGGCTTTAAGTGAACCTATCATTTCCTTGGTCATGTATGCCAAATACAAAAATTCATTTTCTGGTGTCACACCATATTTCACAATTCCACCACCAACCTTAATATCGTTAAGAACTTTTTCTACTCCTTCACTGTCCGTGCAGGGGTCTTTTAGTTTTCTCCTATAATTTTCCACGTCCTTCGCAAGAACACATTTATTCTGTTTCTGAGAAATGATTTGTCGCAATTCTGACTGTGGTATTTTGGTGCCAACCATCAGATCCACAGTTTCATCAGGCTGTATTCTTCTCTTTTCAGGATATACAAGTGCAGTCTGAAAATAATAAATTGTATATTATATAGCTGTTGAAAATCAATAACGAGACGTGAAAAGTCATGAGAGATAATTGTTAAGAGTAAATATTCTTTTTAATAACTTACCAAATGATCTGTGGGGTGATTATCATGTGACAATATAGCCTTTGTGATGACAAACTGGTAGCCAGTAACATCTGAATGCCGTATCACTGCACGTATCACTGCACCACAATCATGTTTCCATGACCTACAAAAAAAAAATTATAATGTCAATATTACACTTTTTGTTTAGAATCACTCTCCTTTTTTTAAACCAGGACAAAATGTTTTTTCCATTGTTATGAAATATTAAAATAAATACCTTTGATTCGGCCGGATGCCTTTACTTGAAGTTGGTTTTGTGGCTCTGCCTTGTTTGCATACTAATCTTAGCCACTCATATTGGATAGATTCTTTTGCTGGATGTCCATTGATAAGCTAAAAAAAATATTAAAATTTTGCACTTATAAATTGTGTGTAGGGAAAATTTGTTCTCTTTTTTTAAGTGTAATTAAATTTAACAGCTGTATAAAAAAATTATATAACATTCTAAACTTAATTTCTTTGTGTATAAAAAGTCAATTAAAACTTCTTAATAAATGGAGAAAGTTTTTAAAAAAAATTCTATATATTTACATGTAATTATTATTTATTATATTATGTATATCTTATAACAATACAGACATTACTTCAAAAAAGAAACAAAAACATACTGACACTAACCAGTACAAAATAAAATGAATGAAAAAAAAAAGCTAAGCTTAGTTACTAGTTAATAATCATAATAAAAATCAACAACATACCTTTTTAGAACCACTAGTAACAAACAAAACATGTTGTTCCTCTTCATACTTCTTGATAAATTCCTTGAATTCAGTAAAATTTTTGAATGATTTTCCTTCCATGCTTTTTTTTAATAATTGATAAGTGAAAGTGGTCAAAGGATAATTGATGAGATAAAGTGCCATTATCATGTTTATGCTGGCCTTTTATATAGCAACACTTCTGGTCAACAAGCTTGGGGGATTGGCAGGAAGTCTATATATAGTTTACTGGGGATAGGCAGGAAGTCAGCTGACTGTGAATAAAGTTTTTTTGACCTTATTTGACCCATCCGGTTGGGAATAGGGTTGAAGCCTATTCACAACTGGTTGGGAATAGGCACTCTGTAAAATAAATGACTAGATTCTAGATACTATATAGATGTAAATCTATAAATATTATATATATTAAGTCTTAAGTAGTAGACATCTGAATCTGTTACTATTACTAGTCTATTATTAATCTCAATAAATATAATAATTCTATATTGACTAGATCTATATTATAAAGTATATAATTTATAATAATTAGATCTAGATCTAGATTTTCATTCTACAGTATCATCTACTTATAAAAAAAGTCTTATTACTTTATTAGTTACATTATAGTCGTCATAGAGATTAGACATTGACTATGACTAGTGGTGTGACTAGAGTCTACATCAGCTGCTCAGGACTCAAGTCAAGAATAGTTCAATTGACTCTTGAGGAATGATGAGATAATGATGATAATCCTTTAACTTTAAGCTACTTTAAATCTATTAAAATTAGGGGTGGGGGCTGTCTACTCAAGACTTGATGATTTGATACATCAAGAATAATTGACAAGATAATCCTTTAAAATTAAAGGGAAGGGGGCTCTCTACTCTAGAACTACATCTATACTGTCTGTATATAGTATTATATTTAATTATATATATATAATATATATATATACTATAACTATATTTAGTATATTATAGACTTTAGTCTAGGTCCAGATTCTATTCTACACTCCACTCTAGACTCTAGATGAAAGACAAGTTTAAAAAGTTAAGAGATTTTTATTAGATCACTAAAATCTAATAATCTAAAATATAGGCAAGTTGGGGAAAAAAAGAAATTGAATTGATTTTAAGTTGTTTTTGTCTTTATAAAGTTCATTACTTTCAATTTTTAGATCTTTTTTTTTTTTTAAATTAAGTCCAAGTGTGTGGCATTGAACAAGAAATAAGATTTATACATGCTTTTTTAACATAAGTTTCCTATGTTCCTTTCTTTATAAGGAATTGACATGACATAATACTAATTTACTAATGATAATCATAATTACATTTTATCTGCAATTCAACTGTTTCTGTTTTTTCTTTTTTCTCTTTAGAAACTTTGATTTTCAAATTCTGTTGGATTCAACAAAGTAAATGAGGTTCAGGAGCAATGAGTATTATTTACAGACACATAACTAAGGCTAAAGCTTTTGTAGTAGCATAAATAATTGCTGAAAAAAAGGTGGTCTAAATAAATATGAAACGTTATTACAAATGATGTCAACTGCAGTGACGAAGACTAAATTAAAATTTATCACAGGTCATCATATTTCCACATTGCAACAGTCTTTTTCAAAATTCTCAAACCAGCATACAGTAATCAGACTAAGAACATTCTGGAATTTTCCAGAAAACTCTGTTATACCAAGTATCTAGGCTTGTTAAATCACTATGATGAAGCTGGCCATGTTGATATAATTCAAATTTAAAACAAAAATGACGACCAATGGAGAAACATCAAAAGCAAATGGGATGGATCATGAAGAAAATCTACATTCTGACTTTTTCAGTTCTGGATCAGAGAAGGAGCTTCAGAATATTACGACGCAATTTGATGTTTCAGAGACATTTATCACCATTGAGACCAAAGATGGCCTTAGCTCTGAAAAGATCCCATTTTCTCAGTTTCTTAAGCAGGTTGTAATCGACAAAGAGTCTGGTGATCTAAAAGTTGACTTCAGTCAGCTCATTATTTCAGGCAATGGCGCACACAAACATATTGCAGAAATAGTTTCATCTGAAGAAAATGCATCAAATAAAAATATAACAACTAGCTCACCTGTTATCTCTTTAAGTAATGTGGATGCCAGCTCACTTTCTATTGCTCAGACTCATTCAGGAATAAATTCAACATTAGAAAGACCAGCTAAAAAAAGAGGGAGGCCTCCGAAAAAAAAGTCGCAAGATAATGCTACTTCACAAATGGAGACCATCAGTTCCTCCGCTGCACTTAAATCCAGTACAGTTCCAGTGGCACTATCTCATTCTGGAGCTAGACAGAACAATTTGTCTATGCCTAGAAGATCCAACAGAACACCGGCAAAAAGTTCCAGATTTGGTGATGACTATGTAAATAGTTTAACATTAGGTAAAGTGTCCTCTTCCACTTTATCGAGCTCAACCTCAACATGGAACACCCAGTTAATGACTTTAGCTCTTGCTGCAGAGAGACATAAACACAAGCCTAATAAGCCCAACTCAGAGCATTCTGGTAGCGACACTGATAGTGTCAAAGATTCTGATTTTGGTGCCAGTGACCTCACCCTGGAAAAAAAATCACCAGATAAAATGGAAGCCATGATGGACTCAGATGCCAGCAATTCAGGAATATCTATAAAGCAGGTGCCCCCCAAAAATTATAACCTCAGCCACAGTAAAGGCGAGCCCAACAGTAATATAGACGGGGTAACTAAAACAGAGGAAAAGGTGAAAAAACATAACATTAGAGGTCCTAAAACATTAAAGAAATATGAGCCAGTTGATCCTGTTGTTAAGAGAACACTGCAAGAAGCCTTGTTGCATGTCACTCAAGCTACCAGAGGACATATGTCATTCAGTAAACCAGAGATTGAAAATAGTGATTGCTCCAATCCCACTGTGTATTACACAATCATGGAGCCGAAAATGGCTCCTTTGGGTAATGGATTGCTGGTTCAGAAAAGTGAAGATAAAATAAACTTTAGAATAATTGAATTTGAGGGTGAGATTAGTGAAAATTCTGAGTTATCCAAAACTTATCCTCAAGATCGTTACTATAGCTGTGATATTTGCTGTAAAATTTTCCCTTCACTTAATACATGGCTATATCATAATCAGTATTCTCACAACAGGACAGTGAAAGCATTTGAAAGTTTTCCTGCCTCTATTGGAGATAGGCAAGAGCATGTCTGTGATTATTGCCACCAGAGTTTCCCTTACAGTTTCATGCTGGACATTCACATTAAGAGGAAGCGTCACAGTGAGATGAAGAGTTTTCGCTGCACACTGTGCAGAAAAGGTTTTGCCTCCCACAAGGATAGGGAAGAACACTGGGTGATGCATCATCCTGCTCGCAGCTGCGGCTTGTGCGGCAAAGAGTTTACCAACATTGTCATGCTCAGAAGGCACATCAATAACAATTGTCATGGGGCTCGTTTCAGGAAAGCTCCTGAAAACGATGGTCTGACAGCTGATGACAACATGGTCTTATCCAAACACACGTCAAAAATGTTAATTGACACTGAGAATGAAGTGGATGAAGAACATATAGATTATGCAACTATGATTTCAGAAAATGATGATGAAGATGATTTTGAAGAGGAAGATAGAGTCTCGGGGCTCGAGAATGAGAAAGTGAGGTGTGGGACATGTGAATTGGAATTCTCCACTTCCTCCAGGCTCTGGCATCATAAGATTGAGGATCACAGAGAGTTCTATCCTGAGGGATTTCGGGATACACTGCAAGAGAAACTAACGAGATATGAAAACATGCTATTGACTGCTAACAGCACAGAAATTCAAAAACCTGCAGACAGTAATAAGAACAAGTTTTTTACTATATTAAAACCTGCTTGGCCAACAGAAAAACCAAAGCTGACTATTAGTGTTGAGGATAAAGAGTTTGTTTTTAAGCAGAACAATCCAAGACAGAACATTCTAGAAGAACTGACACACAACAGCTATTCAGATAAAAAAAATACATCCTTTGAGTGTTCAGATTGCTCTGAAACATTTCTGCTTGCAAGCAGTTACAGAGAGCACAGGAGCAAGATGCACGGAGAGTACTTTGAGATTTTGAAGATCATGGGTGCTTTCCAGTGCACCCTTTGCTCTGAAACATTCCCCTGTCAGTTCATGCTGGACAAGCATGTAAAAAAACATGTTGGTAAAAAAGTGCTGCCCTGCACTCTGTGTGGTGTGTTTTTTCATAAAATTCAAGACAGGCGTCTTCACTGGAAGACAGTCCACCCTGGCATAGGATGCCCTAATTGTGGTAAGATGTACGCAAGTATTAAATACCTCCAAAAGCACATATCCCTGAACTGCCAAGATCACTATCCGCCCACAAAGAAGTTTCTTGAGTTTCAGAAGAAACAACACAGTGATTTTGAAATGAGTAAGAATGAGAAAAAAGTAGATAAGAAAATCATCAGGTGCCACCTTTGCCCCAAAATATGCAGCTCCATTCACGGCTGGCGGAGGCACATGTCAGAGTCACATGAAGACGCCGGCTTTTCCAAACTTTCAAATACGTGCATCATTTGCAATGAGCTAGTATACGGTTACAAGGCTTTAGAAAAGCACTTGCTTCAAAACCATGCAGAGGATTCTGGTCTCCCTGTTGAAGAAGAAGATGGTCTTGTGGAAGAAGCTTTAAAAAAATGTGATATAGATATCACAGCCTACAGGAAAGCTGGAAGGAACACTTCAGAGATTTATCAGGATGAGGAGGGTAATTATCATTGTCCCAACTGCACAAAGGTGCATTCAGACTTAAAAGCTTTAAGAACTCATATTAGAATTCATGTCAACATGAAGTTAGAGTGCAGCCTCTGCCATAAGGTCTTTAAAAACCCTACTCTTCTCAAACAGCATGTGCAGAGACATCGCAAGGATGCTGTCTACTCTTGTGACACGTGTGACAAAAAGTTTCTTACTGTGCAGAAGCTGAACAAGCATCGCAAGGTCCACCACAGCACTGGCAACTTTGTCTGTGATCTCTGTGGCATGGCCTTTGCCCTGAATGACTATCTCCAAAAGCACAAGCGATGCCACACAGATAAACGACCTCATTCCTGCACAGTTTGTGGAAAAACATTTCGCACTAAACCTGAGCTACGGGTTCATGTCCTTATACACACCAGAGAAACTCCATACAAATGCCAGTACTGCAGTCGGGGGTTTTCTCAAAAAGGCAACTATCGTATTCACCTAGCACAGCATACTGGGGAGAAACCTTACCAATGTGATCAGTGTGATATTTCATTTGCTCTGCTGTGCCACCTTAAAAGACATAAATCCACTCACGACCAAAAGATCAATTATCGCTGCATATGGTGTGACAAAGAGTGCACCCAAAGAAAACATATGCAGATGCATGTTCAAAGAGTCCACAAAGAAGATTTCTACCAGCATGAAGAGCAAATGAAACTTGAAATGCCCGTCCCCATAGCTCCAGCTCAGGCCAAATTATATAACCGCCGGATTGGCAAGGCGAATAAAGTGCGAAGGCAGTACAGGACCAAAGCTCAAAAGTGTGATTCCACCATACAGCAGCTCATGAATGGAGCTGTGCAAAAGACTGAAATAATAGATGAAGAGATGGAAGGCTCTCAGGACATTGTCATTGAGCCCCTCGTGGAGCACATGATCAAGACTTCCCACGAGAGTGGTGGCTATGAAATACTAGTCAGTGACGATCACCAGAACTACGCCAAGCACTCCATATCTGCTGACCTGATTGGCCAGGACAATGTAGAGATTGTAATGGGTGAGAACAATGAAATCAGCATCATCATCAAGGACCCCAGCACATTGCAGGAAGTAATTGGTGATAATCTGGAGACTGGACCTGTACAAATACATGAAGCACTCCAGCAAGCTGTGGAAGCCTTTGTCATTCAATCAAAGAATATGCAAGAAGAGGTCCAGATTCCTATATCTATTGAAGAACTTGATAAAAGTTCCTAATCCATATATGTCTTATTTATTTATTTTTTTTACCAATTTGGTTCTATTTGGCCAGTAAGAATGTTTGACTATAAATGGACATTTTTGTACATTGTATTAATAGAAAATATGAAAATATTTATGTGCAATGTTTATTACTTTGAAATGTAAAAAATGTATGTCTGTGTATAAATGACAGGAATGATAGAGTATTTCAATGTTTCTATCAGTATAAAATCTATCTGGTTAAGCAAATACTTTGCACCCTGTTTGTTTATTTTAATATTACTAATTACTTATATTGTTAGCATCAAAAAAGTTAAGGTACCTCTTTCAGACCTTTCATCTATGAAGCAGATGTAAAGCTCATCTGTTTGTATGGCGCACAGTTGATGAGGGTGTCATGTGGCCAGCCCTTACTTTCTCAATGTATGTCGAGCAGCCTAAAAAATCCAGATGTTCAAAGCCCGAGTCTTCACCTGGATTTGAACTTGGGTCCTCCCAGTTCAGAAGCCCAGAAATTTAGCACTCAGCCACCATGCCCATTACCTGCACTGCTAGTATTGCTAGAATAAAAGTGTTCTCAATATAACGGAAAGCAATATAATTGTAAGTGGTTACATAACACTTAAGTGTTGGATACTTAACAACATGTATACTGTTGTATACTAATCTTTTGCTGATTCTCTAAACATATTGGACCAGACTATAGTGCAGACATCAATTTTATGTAGACTTGTTCTTTTTTGTTCTGAATTAGTATTCCTTTCATTGTAGTTATTATATTTTTTACCTTTTAAATGTACAGTATATTTCATAACAGTTTAAGTTATTCAGAAAATAATTTTTTGAGGCAAACACAGTTTAAAAATGTATGATTAATAAGAGTTGAAAGAAAATCTGTTTTTTTTTTTGCTTTATTGAATCCTTACAGTTTAAGTTATCAAGTTGTTAGCATTTTTGCAGATATTCATTTGACATGTATGGGATAGATGTCTACTAAAAAAACATTTGCTGTGCATGTAGAGACAACACAGAGACTTGTGTTTCATTTCTAAAAGTAATGTCAAAATTTTGAGAGGACTGCTTTGATTTTTTCAAAAGGATCAGTTAAAATTTAAAATGTTTTCTAGACTTGTATTCCTTAGAAAACAATAGTTTAAAAAAAATACTGTGGAAGCTCAAAACAAAATTATTTATGTCAGTTTACCATCTTACTTTTATTACAAAATGTCAGTATTGCTAGAAGCTCTCTTTGGAAACAAAAATGAAACTATAAATTCTAAGTCATGTAAATGATTTTGTTTTTATTATTAAGTTTAAAATAATTTTCATCCAATATTTTTTTTTCTGGGATTACCCAATTGCCCAAACAATCTGAAAAAAATTTTGAGATTTTAAAATTTATGTTTCATAAGCAACAAAAGCAAACAAAAATATTGAACATTTTGTCTAATGTTAATTCCAAAGTTTTCAAGTATTAGGGACTGTGAGTTGTGCAACAAGGCTAGACCTACAGTAGTGCAGAAACAAAAAGTTGACCCACTTCATGGGCTGCAAAAAAAAAAACCTATGCGATTTTTTAAAAATATCAGTATTTGTTAAAAAAAATTTTCTACAAAAATTTTAGCAGCTGCTGATGTGAACTGGCTGATCTAGGATCTCTTCAAAATCTTTCAAATAAAATATTTGTTGCCCCTGTATTTATTTTGGTGCCTTCATGAAAAGTCAGCCTTGTTTTTAGTCCCTTCTTTTACACCCACATTCATTAATGCTAAAATTGCAATTATTTGCTAATATTTTTTTTTTGTCTGCTTTAATGAGCTTTTTAAATCTGGTCGGCTTTGCTAATCTTCTTTAAATAAAATGTGTTTTTTTAAGATTCACATTTGAAATGCCAGCGAAATCGCTTCAGTAGCTAAGAAACTACTGGCACTATTAGTTAACTATTTGTTATAATGCAATGTATTTGTTAATGTTGTTATTTTTTGACTGTTGCATTTATGACACTTTGCATATATTTATTATAATGTGAGGTTGTTGAGTCACATGAATAAATTAATGATTAAACGAATTCAATTGAAAATTGAAGTTACTGTTATTTGAAGCTTTGTTACTTTATTTTTTCACTCATTTTAAAAGACATGGCAATCTATGGGGCTGATTATGTAAGGCTACATTGTGTCATGTGGCCAGCACAATAAGCATACATTGTTATAAAGTCTAAAAAAATGGGAGCAATAAAGTGATTTTGGTGTCTGACTTGTCATCACATTGGTCTCGGTCTCGAGTTCAAAACCTGCTTTCTTCTTGCCCTGAATTTATAGGAGGTTTGGGCTGTGACATAATCATCTTAGTTTGTGAAGAAACACCCAAAACTTTTAAAACAAAACAATCAGCTATATTTAGACTAATAATTATTGAACAAGAAAAAAAAATGTTCAAAATTAAATCTGTTTGAAACACAAAATTTATTTTATTTAAAAAAAAAATAAGTATAATCTTTTGTCAGACATTAGAAAGCATATCCATATATGCACAGTCCAGAAGGTCATCATTGGTGATTCCCAGAGTCTTCATGATGTCTCTCACAATTAGATGCCCCTCCTCTTCAGTCTGGTCATCACGAAGTATCACCTGGACCAAACAGAATTAACATACCGGTATTCATGTTTCAAGGGGTTATAAAGTAAAAAAAAAAAGTTTCGGACATTGTGGTCAATAGGGCAGATGATGTAAAGGTCATCTGATTCTGTGGTCTACGGTTAACGAGGGTGTCATGTGGCCAGCACAACGACCAACCGCCTTTACTTTTCCCCAACTAATGTCAGGTACCCATTTGAGCTGGGTGGACTCAGAGGGCCCCGAAGATCCTGAAATAAAAATACCAGCCTTTACCAGGATTCGAACCTGGGACCCCCGGTTCAGAGGCAAAGCGCTTTACCGGTCAGCCACCGCGCCTCCTTCAAGGGATTATGCATGAAAATATTGAATTTCACCTGCATGGGATATATTAATGGGTTAACAGCTTGCAGCAACAACTTGTCTTTTTGGTTTGTTTGTAGCTGATGAAGGCCTTGTAGCCCAAACATTCTACTTCATTTTTACCATACCCCCCAGCAGGGTGTTCTCAATGTATCCTCATTGTATTTCTAGGGTGTTCTCAATGTATC
>JADKLZ010001483.1:25166759-25197047 GCA_021533235.1 Biomphalaria straminea
ATGTATCCTCATTGTATTTCTAGGGTGTTCTCAATGTATCCTCATTGCATTTTCTAAGGGATTGAGAAAACTCCCTTATCATATGAACGTACGCAGCTGTTAGCTAAAGGGGTGGGGGAGTATATGGAAGGTTACTAGATCTTTGTAGGAGATATGATGGATCACTCTGTTCAAACCATTTTGTACAGGAGGAGTAGCTCTTCCTGGCATGCTACCCCCACTCGGAGCTCATTGCAAGTGAAGGAAGGATCAGTAGTTCTGGGCTATAATGGCATTACATTTTTTAGCAGCCCCCGAAAGCGGGAAAAGCTGGCCAGCTGCTATTAGTTTTGTGTGTAGGTCTGTCTGTCACGCTTAGATTACAAAAACTAGAAAAGATATTGAAAATCCGACATCAAGATATTTTAGATCTTGCAAAGTTGTGGTGCACCTGCTACTTTTTTTTTCTGAAAGCGAATCATTTAAATTTTAAAATTAACTAAGCAAGTTTTTTCACACATAATACTCCCTTTTTAAAAAAAATAAAAGACTTAAGTGAAATAAGTCTTTATAATAAGCTATTTATCAAAGAGAAGGGGTAGACTTCGAATCTCGACTTCAGCAGAAGTTTTTTTTTTTTTCTGATCCACTCGGTAAAAAAAAAAAAAAAATGACAGTTTACAGTAATCAGTTAATAGTATTAGTATTTTATATACCGATACCTCTAGTTCAATAAATTCTCCAAGACCCTCCACCTGGTCGAGGTGTATTCTAGTTTGCTCAAAGATGATCAATTGACGAGATTTCTTGACTCTTCCACGAACTCCTAAAGCTGCTGACAATACGGTCTTGAAAGGGAGATAAATTTTAAAAAATTTGAATGAATGTCTTATACATAGTTATCGAACGTAGAAAAGATAAAATAGAAGCGAAAACCGATTAGGCTCTTGTGAGTCAATTAATACGAGGTAAAAATGCTCTGCGCATCGTGTGCTGTTTGGCTAAGAACTTCCGTTGAGTGTATTGTATCATAAAGATTAATAATAATAGGCTTGTCTTCGAATCCGAAGATTAGTGAGGAATACAGTGTTTCCCGTGGCTGTGCAGTCCCAGCTGTGACCTACATATTTTGCCACATCCAGGGCAAGCAAAACCATTGTCCGTAGGTGGTCGGTTTAGATTTTCTTTTCGTCGTCTGCGTTTGTCCTCGGCGGCACATTTTCTTTTGCTCTAAAATGTGTATCCCGCGGCCTTCGTGAGTGACCTCCAGCTGTCTCGTTCCGACGCCGCATGCAGTCAGGTGCTCTCTTCTATGTCAGCCAAGGAAAGTTGAGGCCTAAGCTGGTCTTTGAAGCGTTTCCGTGGGGCGCCTCTGTTACGTCGACCACCTTTTAGCTCACCAAAAAAGACTGCCTTTGGAATACCGGTACGTTCGTCTCCCATACGGAATACGTGCCCTGCCCAGCGTAGCTGTCGGACCATAAGAAGTCCCTCTATACTGTCCATACCGGCGTTCGCAAAGATTAACTAATAAACTAATTCAAAGCATTGTATGAAGTAGTCACTGAGTCTAATGGTACTCCTTACCACCACACGCTTTAGTTAGTAACTCCTATGGCTATAGGAGACCTACACAAACTGGTTGAAAATTATTTCTTTAAAAGGAAAGGTGGGGGTTTCTGACCCAAGTTGTATTCAAATGATCGAATTTCCCTATGGGATAAATAGAATGGTTTGGGAGGAGTCACGTGACCACATAGATGGTATAGCCTACACATATCATATAGTTACATATTTCTGAACCTTCTGGCTAAATGTATTAGTAGGCACACAAATCAAAACACTGCAAAGAACTTTGACAACTAACTTTCAGCCTCATATAAATTTATTGACTAAAACTCTCTGTAACAATTCGTAACTGTAACAAGTAGCTTAGAAGACTGTACAAATCTGGTTGTTTACAATTCACTGTACTTCGAACTGCACTTCAGTCTTTCTCAACTTTCATCGAGCCGTATTACGCTCCACTCAGTTGTTCCGAGTCGTCCTCACTACACAAGTCAGAGCCGTACACGTCTTACATCGACTGTATCGATTGTAACGGCTCAAGTCCACTGTAGTTCGCTTGTATAGACTTTAACAACTCCGGTCAGCTCCCGTTAACTCTACCCTAGTTAACTGCTTCGAGTCGCACACATCTCTGGTCGTACTCCACTCTACCGAATCAGAGCCGTACACGTCTTACATCGACTGTATCGACTGTAACGGCTCAAGTCCACTATAGTTCGCCGTAGAAGCTTTAACGACGACCGCAGTCCACGCCAGTTAACTCTACTCTAGTTAACTGGAATCGAGTCGCACACATCTCTGGTCGTTCTCCACTCTACCGACGACTCACTACGACTCTAATCACAACTGCATACTACGACTAACTTTCACATTAACTCTCTGGCTTATATAGAGTCCCTAATCAGTTCTCCTCTAATTGCCCAAACACTGCAGCTATCTTATCTTATATAATACAGACGTTACTTCAAAAAAGAAGATGATTACGTTCGCTTGTATAGACTTTAACAACTCCGGTCAGCTCCCGTTAACTCTACCCTAGTTAACTGCTTCGAGTCGCACACATCTCTGGTCGTACTCCACTCTACCGAATCAGAGCCGTACACGTCTTACATCGACTGTATCGACTGTAACGGCTCAAGTCCACTATAGTTCGCCGTAGAAGCTTTAACGACGACCGCAGTCCACGCCAGTTAACTCTACTCTAGTTAACTGGAATCGAGTCGCACACATCTCTGGTCGTTCTCCACTCTACCGACGACTCACTACGACTCTAATCACAACTGCATACTACGACTAACTTTCACATTAACTCTCTGGCTTATATAGAGTCCCTAATCAGTTCTCCTCTAATTGCCCAAACACTGCAGCTATCTTATCTTATATAATACAGACGTTACTTCAAAAAAGAAGATGATTACGTTCGCTTGTATAGACTTTAACAACTCCGGTCAGCTCCCGTTAACTCTACCCTAGTTAACTGCTTCGAGTCGCTTCTATCGAATCTTTTGGAAGAACATCTGTCTTTGCTTATACATGTATCCCCTAGAATAACACGTGAGGACATGGCACATCCTGTCTTTGTTTGTACGAATAGATAGGGGAGAGACTCTTTGCTGAGTCATCTTGAAGGTGTCACATGCTGACCTCCCCTTGTCACTGTTCATTTGTAACAATATTAATTTAATTACATCTTTTTAAAATAAAAGGATAACGATAATAAGACATATCTTCCAGGCAGAAGATTAATGAGGAATGCTGCGAATGCAGTATTTCCTGTGGCTACGCAGGTGACCTTGTAATGTATCTTTCTTGCTGTGTTTGTAGATTACTGTAGTTAAAGTATTTCTAAGTTAATTTAATTACACTAGATGCGTGTGTACCTTGTAGTATGTATTTTCTCTGCGAGAACGTCCACAGCACAGATACACCACAAGATGCACAGGTACAAAACAAGTATGAAAACTTGAATAACTAAGTTGACTTCGAATGAACTTTAAATCATAACATTTATTTACAAGATGGGCCACAGTCTAGTCAAAAGATAAAATATGTCTGATCACCCCAAGAGTCTAGCGGTAACTGAATTCCTATTACGTCAATCTTAACCTCTAACCCTACAGTCTGTGTCGTTATAAAATGTGCATTCAATGTCGGTACCAAAAAGTGCGCATTTCTAAAAGACTAAACTATCTAAAAAATGTGCGCAATACTAAACTAGCTATCTAACAACCTACATATTTTGTCACACCCAGGACAAGCATAACCCTTGTCCACAGGTGGTCGATTAAGATATCCTTTTATCGACTTTGATGGGAGTAGTACTGTATTGATTCCAGTTTCCAGCATAAAAGGACACCTGTATATTTGTGTAATAGTTTTGATCGGCAACGATGTGAGTTACTTGCCAACTTCCATATTTATCTGACAAGTGTAGTACTAGGACAATCTCCGTCTGGTCATGGTCTGGTCTCCAGCTGATAGTAGCACTTACCTTCATAGCTTCAACATCTTCAACCTGTGCTATGTTAAAATTAGAAAGTTTTGGTCCAAGTTGATCATCTCTATCGTATTGGATGAGCACGCCTGGTTCATTCTGGGGAATGTGTGTTAAAAAAAAATCATTAGGTCTAATTAAATAAATTCCTATGACCCAGCTCAAGGGTCAACTACAAGAGACGAGAAAAGACACTAGCCTAGAGTACGGTACTGCCGGTACTATAGAGAATATTCTCAAGTTTATTGCGAAGCCGATAAACTTAATCATGTATGTGCAATATTTAAGAATATGAATGTGTATTTCTGGTACAGATAACATGCATGTCACCATTAAAAAAAACTTTCTAAAAGCAAAAAAATATTAATATTTAGAGAGAAGATTTTAAAAAAAAATGTATACATCGCTAACGAGCGCATTCATTTATTTCTTGTAGGTTAGCGCATGTGTTTTGCACGTTGCGGAGACGCATTTTAGGTGACTTCCAGTGAACGCGCAATTGTGAAATTGTGATGACATTAATTCAAAGCGAGACTGTAGATTAGATATAGATAATATATAAACAGACAGTTGAGGCTAGGCTTTCATAGGAGCAACATCACTTTGTTATAGTGACTGAGACTAGACTGCTCCTGTTCTGGATTAAACGTTCATATATCTTATCTTATAAAATGCAGACGTTTCTTCAAAAAAGAAGATAATTACGTCTGTTCCTAATTTGATCAAGTCATGATTGTTAAGCAATGACTTAAATTGCGTCAACATATTCCATGCTCTAATAGCACTAGGGAAGAAGGATCAATCGTATACATTTGTTATGGCATATGAAACTGACTATGTGCCTTTATCGTTGAGTCTTTCTTAGTATTTTATTAGGTTTTGTATTTGAAGATTATGGTTCTGTATTTTACTTATATTTGCTACTTTACTTTAAAGTATTCTATCCTGAAGGCTTTCCAAATGTAGTGACTTTACTAAAGGTGTTATTCTAGTTAAATATGAATATTCTATTTTGTGTCTGTTCCAGTTTGTTAATGTTTTCTAGAGTTGAGGGGTCCCAGATGGGGAATGTATATTCTATTATTGGCCTAACCAACGTTAAATAACATTTTAGTTTTTGTTTTTATTTGGGTTGTAGAAATTTCTTTTAATTAACACACTGCGTTGTTTGAGTTGTTGTTTGATACTGGAGAATAAGCAAATCTATTTCTATGCATGTGTGAAACAGGTGCACTCAGAGAAAATGGCTGGGTTTATCTAGTGAGAATGCGAGCATGCAATCAGATGCAATTTTCGTTCCTTAGTCTGCAAAGCCAGCCGAATAGTAGTCTAAAGGGGAAAAAAATAAACCCTTCTGCTTCACCCTGCCCCTTAACAAAATGTAGGACTATATGTTGCGAATAAGTAACAGTGCCATCTATTCACAAATGCCCTAAATAAATGAAGCCCCCCCCCCAATAGGACAGTAGTAGCTTCGAATCCGGGACAGTTGTGATCATAGTAATGAGAACAAACCACACGACCAGGCAGTATTGGCTGTTCTCAAGACGTGTCAAGTTAAAAGTTAACTTACATCCAATTTTCTTAGCTTTAGTCTTCCATTAGGTACTTTGAAAAAGGTATCTTCCTGCTGAATGAAAGTGCCGACATCATTCGCTAGGACTTTAGCCTTTTCAGTCATCTCTTTCAAATTGCTGACCCTCGCTTTGATCTCAACATTTCTAGGCATAGTGTTATATCTGTCGAAGTATACAAAGGATGTGTCATTAGTTTTATTGAGCTGATTTACAAAGAGGTGGCAATGTATTTGAATCTATAAGCTTACGCTATAAAGTAGGGACCTGCGAATCAGGAAATTTTTTTCGAATCGAATATCGAATCGAATATCAGAAATTATTCGAATTTCGAATCGAATTCGAATCGAATATTCTTGAAAAAACTTGACAACCAACAAGTGTAAAATAAAACTTGAACTTCAAAATTTTTATTATATTATGTTTATTTATACTGAAACACATTAAAATGTTAGCAATAATTAAATTGCAAAGCAGGCGTTTTAAAAAAAAGTCCCCCCTTTCAGACCTTGTGGCCTATAGGGCAGATGATGTAAAGGTCATCTGATTCTGTGGCCTACGGTTAACGAGGGTGTCATGTGGCCAGCACAACGACCAACCGCCTTTACTTTTCCCCAACTAATGTCAGGTACCCGTTAGAGCTGGGTAGACTCAAGGGCGCCCGAAAATCCCGAAATAAAAATCTGTCTTCACCAGGATTCGAACCCGGGACCTCCAGTACGGAAGCCAAACGCTTTACCGCTCAACCACCGCGCCCTCGCGTTTTAAAAAGTAGATCTTTATTTATTTTGGCCCAAATCAAAGTTTCAGCATTATTTTCCGAGAGATTGTGACGATGGTCAGTAATAATTTGTCCTCCTACTGAATTAACTCTTTCTTATGAACAATTTGTTGCCTGAATTACAAGCAAATTCCTAGCTGCTCTGGCCAAAAGTGGAAAAATATTAATACTTTTAAAATGTTTCGATTTACAACTGCTTGCTTCGAATACAAACTGACTTCATCCTTAATTTGCTCAGAAATGGTGGAAATTTTGTTGATTCTGGTATCTCCTTGAGCATCATGCACTTTCTTGAACATTGAATCCATAAGGCTTCCCCTATTCCTGTCTTGAACAAGACTTTCACGTGGCAATTCATCAGAATTTTTGCCAATTTTGCTTCCGTCAGAGTTAGCCAATATTGTCTCTACAAATAAGACAGCTTTTTTAGTTTCAGCTTCTGAAAATAAGTAGTGTTTAAATCTTGGATCAATGAATGTGGCTGCCAGGAGATGATCCATTGTCAAATCAAATCTTGCTCCAAGTTGTTTCAATAGCTCATCTCAAAATTGTTGGAGACCTGTTGGTGATTTGGACACTAACTCTTCCTTCAATGTAAAAATGCAAGGATAGATCAAACTTATGCTGACATTGGAATCAGCACTCCACTCAATACTGTTGTTGCTTCTGCTGTTGGTCTTAGAATTGGAAGAGAAGCTTTCAGAGTATCTTGTAAAGTTTGTGTTAATGGTTTTGGTGGATTTCTTGCACATTTCTTTTTAACACCACATTCTACAAGTGCAAGAGAGACAGGAACAGAGTTTTGGTCAATCCATTCCAGCAAATAATATGTACTATTGAATCTAGTAATAACATCTAAAGGAGGCTTTGATTCCTTCATTCCTTGATCAGTTTGATATTTGGACAACATAGTTTGACCAACAGTTGATGAATGAAAAAAAGCCAGCAATCCTGTGAACATGATTGATTAGGTTCTGAATGATTTTTTGAGCATCTAAAGCAGCATTGATTGAAAGTTGCACACCAAAACCGAGCTTGAATTATCCACACAAAAAAAAGCATTACTTTTTTTGAAAATATTCGAACATTCGAAAAATTAAAATAATTTCGAATCGAATTCGAATATTCTTTTAATATTCGAAATTCGAATCGAATATCGAATATTCGCAGGTCCCTACTATAAAGTAAAGTTCCCCCATTCGGACCTTCGGTCTGTGACATCCGTGAGCTATGAATGGACTGTGGAACTTTGGGAAATACAAAATTGAATCGTTTATTTCACGATTTTTTTTTTCGAGAGTAGTAATGTCCCCTCAAATAACACGGAATGCGTTGGTTCGGAGGTGCCACGAATGTTTTTATTTCAACACTGAAAAACAAAAACGCAATGTGGAATATATATTCCTTTCGCTTAATGTTTTCAAACTCAACTCAATAAACAAGAAAAACAAACATTTTTTTAAAAACGTGGATCAGTCTTGTAATTAGACTTGTTATAGATTTAGACTAACAATAATAAATCTTTGAAATTACAAATATTTTCACGAATTGATTTTGTTTAGCGCTATTTCATGCTTTTAGCTTTCTCAGCACGCAAAAGATGCTATCACTTGTCTGGACCAGTTGGAAAGGGGAAGGGGGGGGGAGAAAATAGGGGTATGTGGGTGATCGCTTTTTAAATGTATTTAACGACAGGAATTCATACTCTAGTTTCCTCAGTCTCCTCAAGCCAATCCACTTACCACTACGCCAGCGAAACGCTTGTGAAGTATAGAAGGTTATATTGTTATGTGATGTAGTAACCTAATGTAACACAACTAGAAGGCATGTCTAGACTCTAGGTTTTATTGAACAAGAATGACCAAACAGTTCACAATAACACAGCACACACACACACACACAAGCTGACCAGGACACCATGACATTTTGACACACTAGAACAGATCAGTTCACAACACACAACAAGAAATATAAATACACAGCATGTGATTTAGTTTCCAACTTTAAAGCGGCGACCAACAAAGTGTAAATGCGGCTAATTCTACTTATACCTCCACATCAGTGAAGTACAATTTCACAAACACATACAAAGATAAAGTTTCCCTTTCAGACCTAGTGGTCTATAGGGCAGATGATGTAAAGGTCATCTGATTCTGTGGCCTACGGTTAACGAGGGTGTCATGTGGCCAGCACAACGACCAACCGCCTTTACTTTTCCCCAACTAATGTCAGGTACCCACTAGAGCTGGATGGACTCAGAAGCGCCCAAGGATCCGGAATAAAAATCCCAGTCTTCACCAGGATTCGAAGCCGGGACCCCCCGGTTCAGAAGCCAAGCGCTTTACCGCTCAGCCACCGCGCCTCCCATATGTATAAGATTCCAAACAACTTTTTTTCTTGATTATTATTTTTCAGGTTCCGCAAGGTTGTTAACGGGTTCCGCAAGGTTCCTCAAGGTTGTTAACAACGGAAGTGGTAATGAGCTTAAGCCCATCATTACCTATAAAATGCTTCCAACGGCATGCGTCTCGAATAGCCTCTGACAACCAGTCCAACTCCTGGCCTTCACGGGTGGTTCAGATATTGAGCCTGGCGGAACCGTTACAACAGACAGGAGAAGGGGCAAAGGCGAGTAACTGGTGCCTAAACCAGTAAGCTTCAGTAAGAAGGGGCTCGTTAGCCTTGGTTGGCTACCCATCTAGGGGAAGGTAAACTCTGAATCTAAACTTCCGCTGCCTTGCGGCTATACCCAAACGCGGGAAAGGCTTCGGGAGACAACCCTGAGGAAAAAATCAGGAGCTGGTGACCCTTAGGCAGATTGTGGCACACTGTACTACAGCCTGGCAGAGCTGCGTTACTGATCCCAAACTGTATCGGATATTCCGTTCCTTTGACCACATCAGCTGCGCGGAGAGGGGGGAACTGCTGTGGGCGACATCGTTCCGTCCATAAACAATGCCCAGGCTTTCATCTCACGGGAGTGTCTCTCCAAAATAAGGCTCCACAGCCACACGAGGAAGTGCGCAAGATGAACCATAGTCGTTCTACGACTGAAGGAGGCCAATGATAATGACGATGAATTATGATTTTATCATGTTAAAGAAACGATCGTCCTTGATCCGACATTGGCTGTAGAAGAAATAACACTTTTTACCAGTCAGTCAGAGTTAGTTGATATAAGATTTTTAACAAATAATCCAGCGATTAACTAACATAAAATATAAATCACTTGTACAGATAGAATATGACTGATATATAATACTATTATTGATTAAATAAAGCACAGTGAGGATACTGATGACTCAATAACTATCCATCTCAGGTTAATAACACACGACCCCGATAGCTAGCTCTCTGCTCCTTATATAGTATCGGCTTCAGAACGAGACAGCTGGTGGTCACTTAGAATAGGCCTCGGGTAACACATTGGAGACCATAATAAAAAAAAACTCCGCTCCAGAGGACAGACATCGAAAATCTAAATGGACCACCGATTGAAATAGGCTTACTTGTTTTGTTGTTTGCACAGCTTGTTCTTCCTGTTATTGTGCCTAAGTTCTATTTTAATATTGTGTTTTTTGTTTCTGATCTACCAAAGGTTTTAGCATTTCTGCTCAGTTAGGGATGGCTTTACTGTAGAAATTAACCTACCGAAATACTCTTAACGTCTTTAATTTTCTTTCGAGGATTCGTTATACTTTTTTTTTCTTATTATTGACTGACCATATTTTACGCCTTGACCTAGAAATTCGATTGTATCTGTAGTCAACTCTAGCTTATTAGTTCGAACAATTAGACCATGCCACATGTTCCTTCTAGTTCTCGTCTTATCTTATCTTATAAAATACAGACGTTACGCGTCATGCATCTACTCATGCTTGGGCAGCTGTTTGAAACAAATATCCTCACAAGATCTAAAAAGATTCTAGAAATAAAAAATTACCCTTTGGGTCAAGATTTTGTGATTTTACCATACAAAAGAGATACAAGACACCGATAGCAAAGGCAAACAGACACAAAAACTCTTTTGTTCCTTTGGCAATCAAGTCATTAAACAGAAACAATCTGATGTAAACTTTTGACATGTAAATTGTGAGTGAGTCTGGTGTGAATGAACATTTTGTTTCTCTTTATAGTTATAATGTTTTTTGGTTTAATGCACAATTTGTAAGACAAATTTCCTTATGGACAATAAAGATTATTATTATTAAATTCTGCCATTCACTGGTTTTCCTGGTTGAATCAGGCAAACCATTCCCAACTCCAATAGCACTAGGAAAGAAGGAGCATTTGCACAAATTTGTCCTAGCATATGGAACGAGGTATGTGCCTTTATCTTTGGGTCTTTCTGAGTAATTTATTAGATTTTGTTATTGTATTTGAAAATTATGTTTCTGTGTTTTACGTATAATTGCTACTTTACTTTTAATTCTTCTATCCTGGAGGCTTTCTAAATTTAGTGGTTTTACAAAATGTTACTCTATTTAAATGGGAATATTCGTTTGCTATGAATCTCACTGCTCTATTTTGTGTCAGTTCTAGTGTCTTAAGGTTTTCTTGGGTTGAGGAGTCTCACTGTACACACATGGACACACCGAATATAAATAGTTCGTACAATTCAGTCAGTTTGTTTTCTGTTATTAAATTTGCTTGTTGATCCTCTTTGTTCTCGACGACGTAGAAGGGGCGGGGAGGGGAGGGTAATCAGGCTTGAGGGTGTCATTTTTATTTACTTGAGTTCTTCAAGTGTGAACGTCATCGTCGTTTCTTCCTTTATCTTCTTATGTTATATAATACAGACGTTACTTCAAAAAAGAAGATGATTACGTCCTACGCGTCATGCATTCAGTCATGCATATTTATCAGTGACTTAAATTCTGCCAAGTCACTGGTTTTCCTGGCTAGCTCAGGCAAACCATTCCATGCTCTAATGGCACTAGGGAAGAAAGATCATTTGTACAGATTTGTCCTAGCATATGGGACGAGGAATGTGCCTTTATCTTTGTGTCTTTCTGAGTATTTTATTAAGTTTTGTTTTTGTATTTGGAGATTATGGTTCAGTGTTTTGTGTATAATTGCTACTTTACTCTTAAGTCTTCTATCCTGAAGGCTTTCTAAATTTAGTGATTTTACTAAAGGTGTCACTCTAGTGAAATGTGAATATTCGTTTGTTATGAATCTCACTGCTCTATTTTGTGTCTGTTCTAGTTTCTTAATGTTTTCTTGAGTTGAGGGGTCCCAAACAGAGGATGCATATTCTATCACTGGCCTAACCAAGGTCAAATAGCATTTTAGTTTTATGTTCTTATTTGATTTATAGAAATTTCTTGTAATAAACCCTAATGCTTTTCCACGCTTCAAACCACACCGACCACATTCTCCTCGCATCCGTGAACCTCCCCTTGGTGATCCACCTTGGTAACCCTATTGTCCTTCATAGTGTTCACTGCGTGGTGGGCCCCCATAGTAGCATCTGTAACAAGGTCTACGCCCTTGATAGCCTTGGTCTCTTTGAAGTTGAAATTCTCCTTGGCCCTCTAGATACTACGCCTTCCTCCATTACCATTTCCTACTCTGTACCATAGATACCATCTACCCGTCCTAAATCTACTTCAGTCAGATCTGCACCTTAGTACCACCTGGGCCAGTTACATTTGCCGTTTCGTTTCCCTTCTTTCCCTCGAGTGCAGTGGCGTAGCTAGGGTGGGGGGGGGAGAATTTGAAAATCCCCCCGGGCTGCCACCTGAGGGGGGCCCCTCAATGAGTGTGTTTTTTTTTACATTACAAATTAATAATTACGCAAAAGTAGGGGCCCCCAAAAAGAACAAGCTCCCAGGCCCCCAAACGATGGAAAACTCCTTGCTACGCCCCTGCCCCCGAGGACGTCGAATTCCACTTTTCCGCCTTTTAAAAAACTTGTAAGGTATTTTTTTGGGCTGCTTTTTATCTTACTTATTTTCTGCTCCCTCTTTTTCGATTCTTTTGCATTTTGATTCCAATCGACACATTTCTACACTGTTTAAGATAATAATTGTTTTTTGTGAAGGACTTTGTAGCGGGATCAACTCGAGGTCATGCCACAGCTCCACCAAACCAATAGTAATTCGTATGTTACTGGTCATGTCATCTATAGGACTTGGAACATTCAGTGTGTATAAGGACTTGACGTGTTCTACTATTTACTGATGCAGGGTATTTACGACATTGCTTTAGATTAGTATTAAACTTAAAAGTGTAAAAAATGTTGCTCTTAAAGAAAATATTACAAATCTCAAAAAAAGATATTTTTATTCATGCGGAACTTTCGGTAGCCCTACCGACCCAATTCGGTACTGACCCAGAGGGCATTTGCACGAATCCCTATATAACCAGTCCGCCCCTGCGTAGGGCTAACAACCAAGTAATATATAAAATCTGATACATACTAAGAACTAAGGAATACACAATATTTTATAGTGGTGGCACCAACAACTTAGGGACAGTATTCGCTGTTTATGAAATGGTATCGATTAAAACCTATAAATCAGTGTTTCCCAAATTGAGATGGGCGTACCCTCAGGGGTACGGGAAGATTTGGGAGGGGGTACGAATTGCACCTTATTAAATAAGCAGATTTTTTTAAAAAATACCAATACATTATGTTTAGTTAATTAATTAAAATTATTTTTTAATAACTTTAAATTCACATTCTTTTATATTTTTTTTATTTAACTCTTTCTCTCCTAACTGACGATATCAACGTTGATTCCACCAGGATGTGGTAAATAATTACGGAGAGAAAGAGTTAATATTTGTAAAAACCCATAACTGGTGTTATTTTTCTATCTTGCAATGAAATTTTTACAAAGATCACGTGATGAAAAGGTTTATTCTTTTTAATTGATGGCATGTATTATCGGCCATTAATTTACCATATGTTATGCCAATTAATAAATACATAATTGTAAGAGATTTTATAGTTTTTGGTGTACCAATAAAAATGGTAATATAGTTATTTTAAAGCTTCGCCATGTGGAGTGGAAGGTCATATTTACCCTAAAATATGCGTTTCATTTCCATAAGTGTGGTTTAAAAAGGTCAGGATCGACACATATTGACATTCTCTAGTATAGTAGAGCATTTTCAAGGTGCTATTTATAGTAAGTGGATATTGCGAAATTTTGCAAATCTATGGCGTTTGTTAGATAAAAAAAAAAGAAATTCATGACGAATTTTTACCTTGCGAGCCTTTATTAGCTTACACAACAGATAAGAATATATCTTTAATGTTATGAATAGATTATGCCAGAGAACAAAATATGAAAAAAAAATCACAGGTGAAGAAAAAATTATGGTCGGGATTACAAAGGACTCGTTGCAAGAATTCAAAATATGGATTTTAAATGTTATATCCACACATGGTTGTGTACACAGAGATACTTTGGCAGTACGTAAGATACCCACTGATCTATCATCATCATCAAACTGCATTTGAGTGAGGGCTTAACAGAAACCCTGCTGTATTGCGTAGTGCATAAATGTCACCATACAGAATTTTTGGTTTTCCTGACCTGTCGAGACGGAGATCATCAAGTCTGGAGCAGTCAAACAGAAAATGAGGCACGGTTTCCTCTTCCTCCCCACAGCGGGGGCACCGTGAATCGAAATTTGGCCATAGCCGTGAGAAATATGAGCCAACAGGACAATTGCCTGTCCTGCACTGTGCTATAATAGCTTGCTCAGGCCTGGACAGCCTCCACCACGGGGATATGTGGTCAGGGCGCCTCATGTGCTCCCAGGCTCCACGGGCTTTTTGGGACTTATCCCAGCATTCAAACCACTTTTCAATTTCAGTTTTTCTGTTTCCATTTCTGTTTTTTAAATTACAGCCAGAGCATGACAATCAATAGAAAATACTCTGGATGAAAGCATGAAAATATATGATTACATTACACACACATCCTGCGTATGCATGATTTTTTTTCGCAAGTAGGCCTATGTGTACGTAAGAAGTCGTTACAGCTTTTCCATACTGATGTTTATTGGCGATCTCGAGAAAACAAATCTATTGAACACATACATGAACTTCAATGTCTTCTTACTGACATATCTGAGTTGAGAAATTTTTGGCATAACTAGAAATGGATTTGTTAACAAGAACATTTAGTAGGAGGTCGCTCGTAAATGACGTCGCGCTAAAAATGACATCCCCTCCCCTCGTCACAAAGTGTCACAAATTATCAGACCGCTCCCCCCCTTTTGCGTCACGTCACAAAAAAAAAACTATGTATTTCAAATTATTTATTTCTCATAATTTTTTTTTCCCAAAGAGGTTTCATGTGCTCATCGATAGTACACACTGGAAGATTTTCTTCTTCTGCTTGAGAAGCTGACTCGAAAATTAAATTGTCTTCAATGAGATCTTCATCTATTCATTCCACACTCTCCTCACCTGCGTTTCCCAAAACTACAAGAACTTCGTTGTCATTTTTTAAAAATATTTTATTTGTTTTTTTTTTCCTTCTGAATTTTAAATTTGTGACGTCACAATATCGCAACCCTCCCTTTCTCCCTTGTCACATTTTCTCAAACCCCCCTCCCCCCCCCCGAGCGTGACGTCATTTACGAAAGACCCCTAGATATATTCTCTATTTATAACGCTCACCTTACCGCTATAAGAAGAGAACTTCGTTGTTTTACGGTCAAGATAAAGTGAACACTGCCATTGCAAAACTAAATGTATAACAAAAGAGAGGCAAACAGAGAACTAGAATTGTTTCCCTCTCTTCATGAGTTTATTAAAAATAAATTCGGCTACTAAATTGATGATGATACGCTGAAAATTATCATCAAAATCAAGCAAAACATTAGGGCTTACTGAAAGCAATTTTTACAAATAAAGCAGAAACATATAATTAAAATGCTATTTAACTTTAGTTAGGCCAATATATGCATCTTCTGTTTGGGATCCCTCAACTCAAGAAAACAAAGAAGCTACAACAGATCCAAAATCATCACCATCATTATCATCAAACTCCATTTGAGTGAGGGCTTGAGAGGCTCAAATCCTTTCTTGCAAAAGCCCTGGACAGAAACCCTGCTGTCTTGCGTAGTGCATACATGTCACCATACTGGTCTAGAATTTTTGGTTTCCCAGATACAAAATAGAGCAGTGAGATTTATAACAAACGAATATTCCAATTTGATTAAAGTAAAACAAGTAGTACAATCACTGAACGTAAAGACACTACAGGAGAGAAGAATAAAAAGTAAAGTAGCTAAAATACACAAAACATTAAACCAACATTTATAACTAGAAAATCAAAACCTAATGATATACTCAAAAAGGACACAAAAATAGAGGCCCATTTCTTATTCCATACGCTAGAACAAACTCGCATAACTATTCCCACTTCCCTAGTGCCATTAGAAAATGGAATGGGTTGCCTGAATCAGCCAGGAAAAACAGCGACTTAGCAGAGTTTAAGTAGTTGATTAACAAGCATTACTAGATTGGCACATGAAATGCGCAGGACGTAATTATCTTCTTTTTTTTTTTTTTGAATTAAAGTCTGTAATATGTAAGATAAAAAGATAAAATATACATAACACAGCCTTTGGACAGTTCGCAAATGATCTTGAAAAACTATTTCCCTGATTGAAACAGATAATATTGAATGGATAGCATTTAACATTAACACAACATCCATGCCAGAAAGTATGGGGAGGGGCTAGGGTATTCTGCGTTAAAAAAAATTAGAAAAGAGTTTTGGAAAAAGGTGGCGTAGGGAATGGGTACGACAACCCTTCACTGTGACTTGATCCTTGATCGGTGGCTGGGGGGGGGGAGGGAGTGGCGTCTATGTTACTTAAAAAAAGCGCACCTAAAAAAAGATCGCCTTTGGCATTGTGGTCGTTCCCAATTTGAGTAAATTAGGGTCCCACCAGCGCAGCTGGCGAATACTATTGAATAGATCATTATATCAACATTCATTATGCATCATGCATATGAAGCAATTAAACCACAGTAGGTGCCAGTTACTCAATTAAAGTTACGTTAGCACTAAATATGTTAATCGCTTGAACCTCAGTGCAAAGCCCTCAGCTCCTGGGTGACAAAAGTGGTCATCATCGAACCACGATGGACGAATTATATATACATCTTTAAAAAAAAAGCCTCTGACAAGAGCCATGACTGATAGTAATATGCGAAATGTAAAATGCGGGGCCCCGGCGGCGCGGGGCTCAATTTATAGGAATCGGTCAAATTGGCCTAAGGCCTGCCCTGATCTGGCCTGGCTAACTATAATAAATTTGTGCCATTCGGATATACTGTATTGTTTTAGTTTAGTGCAACTTTCATGTGTTTAGAATGCTCAGCGAGTTATAGTCTAATCACTTTAGTAGAACAGTTGGGAAAGAGGAGGGTAGAATATGGGAGAAAGTTTTCTTGTTGCCTTTTAAAAAAATCATTTTTTTGTCTAAATTCGAACGACGAAGGACGACATGTTTGCCGGTGATCATTCTAAGTATTTATAAAAATAGACGGTTTTATAGTATATTGTAAGTTTTAAAAAATGTTTTACATGTTTCGGATGTTCCTTCAGAGTTGAAGATAATTACTCTCAGAATTGAAGATAATTACTTACTAGTCCAAACCTCCCGCATGTCGATGGGAGCTGGCAGGGTTTGAACTCTGGACCATCGATAAATCTGAACGACAGTCCAGCGCGCAGACCGCACAACCAGGCAGCGAACTAGTTGATTCTTTATGCACAGCTTATCCCCCTTAAGGCCTTACTAACTCTACATTAATCAAAATTTAATAATTTATTCCTTTTTCCCATTGATCCGAGATTGGGAAGTAGGAGGAATAAAGTGTAAAGGATACAGTAACAGACAGACGGAGGAGGCTATATAAAATATCAATGTCAGGTTATTGTTTGAATAACAATAAAGGGAGAGGTGATACATAAATATTTCTAATTAAGTTTAGTGCCGCGTGATTTACATACGAGACAAGACCTTTTAAATTATTCATGCAACGAGAATACGGTAAGGTCATACACGTTTTACATAACTTAAACGTTAGGCCACATCTGGCAAGATTTGTTTCTAAAATGATGAATCCCAAAGCGATATCAATTTATTAGCAAACAAACAAAATACATACTATACAAAGGTGATCACATTAGTAATTGTACTCGGCCTATGCGGTATCGACATTCATGGCTGGGAAGCACTAGCTCAAGATCGCTCCGCATGGCGAGAAGCTGTGAGTCTCGGAGTCTCAAGTTTTGAAGCAAGAAGAGTGGCCAATGCGATAGAGCGCCGAACCAACAGAAAGCAGAGAGAAAAAGCAGGCCCACCTGCAACTGACAAAACTCACCCATGCCACATATGCGGCCGGCTTTTCAAAGCGAAGATTGGACTTTACAGCCATCTTCGAGTCCATAGGAATTGAGAAATGTGCTCATCTTCGTACACGAAGGAGGAGCTATATATATATATATAATTGTACTCGGCTTATGCACTGGATAATCAATTACTTAACAAGTATAAGGCCGTAGGTTTATTAAAGGTAAGGTCTATAAGAAACGAAATATTCACATTTAACGACAGTAGCACCAATGGTAAATTCACTTATGTTAGAGACTGTTGTTCACGTGTTAGGCGCCTACAAGCTGTGTATTACGCAAATAAATCAAACGGTGGCAACATTCAAATCACGAACTTTAATAACTCTTCCGCCCTGGCCGGTGACCTTAGGGGTTGGAAGGGGACCAGTGAGGCCGTCCACCTAAAGGTGCAGCAAGCCGGACCATCAAAGGTACTATCCATCCATCCGATTCCAGTGGCGCTACAGCCCTTGAAGGGCTCTAGCCTGCTTGCACACACTCTTCCATTCGGATCTCTCCTGGGCCTTTCGTCTCCACGCCCTAACCCCAAGCTGTTGCAGATCTGCTTCCACATCATCAATCCAACGCATTCGGGGGCTGCCTTTGGGTCGCCTGCCTTTTGGTTTTTGTCTGTACACGATCTTTGCTCCCCTGTTATCTGGCAATTTTTCAAGGTGACCTGCCCAACGAAGTCTGTTCTTTTTTATTTCGGTCACTATTGGTGGGTCCTCATACAGTTGATAAATCTCATGGTTAGTGCGTGTCCTCCACCCTGTTTCATCCTGTATGGCACCATAGATTTTTCTGAGGATTTTCCGTTCCCAAGTATTGAGTAAATTTTCAGTTGTCATGGTAAGTGTCCAGGTCTCACTTCCGTACATTGCTACTGGTCTTATGATGGTTTTGTATATTATTATCTTGGTTTTCCTTGAAATTGTTTTGCTCTTGAGTAAATGATGGGTGCTATAAAATGCTCTGTTGCCTCCTGCTAATCTTTCTTTTATTTCTGTTAGTAGGTCATTTTTGAAATCAATTGTACTTCCTAAATATTTGAAAGTTTGGACATTTTCAAATGTGTGGTCTTTGATTTTGATATATGGTCCCTCTGTTTGATTGTCTCTTGTCATTGAGATGTACTTGGTTTTACTGTCATTGACCTCAAGTCCTGCTGGTCGAGATACTTCTTCTAGTTGTGTGATGGCTCTAGCGATATCAGAGGTTTCTTTACCCAATTATATTGTCCCTGTTGGTTTTTTCTCTCCTGAAGTAGTTAGTAATAGTTCCCCTTGTGTTTATATGTATATTTCTTATAACTCTCTCCAGTGTCAGATTGAAAAGCATGCAGGAAAGTAAGTCACCTTGTCTTAATCCTCGTTTAATCCTAAATTCCCGTGAGTGTTCTCCTTGTATTACGACTTTACTTTTTGAGTTTATTAATGTCATATGTATAAGTCTTGTCAGCTTGTTAGGTATTCCAAAATTCTGTAGGGTGTCATATGAATATTTCCTTCTGATACTGTCATAAGCCATTTTATAGTCTATGAAGAGTTGGTGGATTGGTATCAAAGGTACTACCTCTTTCCAATACCCCCTATGCCCTATGCCCACTGCAGCGATTGGACCCCATGATGTGATGACCTGCTAACTACAGTGAAAATCTATGGCCATATTACAAGATCTTCGGGGCTCGCAAAGACCTTCCTACAGGGAAGAGTACCAAGAAAAAGAAGAAGAGGCAGACAGAGAAAGCGGTGGGAGGACAACATAAAAGAATTGACGGGCCTGCCACTGAAAGAGGTTCTAAACAGGGCAAATGACAGAGAGGAATGAAAAAAGGCGGTCTACAGGTCTTGTTTATTGCCCCAACGGTCCAAAGACTAAGGGATAGGTAACAGATAACTTTCTAGAGTTAAAACCTGACTACGAAAGTCAGGGGACAGAAGACATGAGAGAGAAACTGCAACAATCAAAAGAATTTAATGATACATCTCTTGCTAGGGTTTTTATTTATCAATATTTTAACAGTGCATCACGTGGCCCGAGCCCAACATTTTCCTTATTTGCAAAGGGCTTTTGATTTAGGAATATAACTTTCTTATTTAATACCTCTACCAATATTTACAGAAGACTTTGGAATTTTAAAGTATGTTTTTTTTTTAGTTGGACTTTCGCTCTTTCTCTCTAAACTGACGAAGCCAACGTTGATTTGATCCCATTAAATTAATTTTTTATTTTATAAACTTTAATTTGTATTATTTAAAAAGAGCATGCACTCTTCTACAATTCTATACCGAAAGTAACGTTCGTTCCCTGCTTATAAATAAAAAAGTTATTGAAGTTTAATCATAACAGGGGTAGGAAACACAAATGAACAAAATGAATAGTTTCATCGGAACATGGAAAATAATTAATTACGGAGAGAAAGAGTTATACGTATGTTTATTATTTTATGGTTGTCATTTATATGTATGTCAATATCTCACATGTTTTACTGAGTAGATTGGAAAGACAAATACAGAAATAATGAAATTTGATAAATATTCATTTATTGTAATATCATATAATTTAATACATAGTGAACTATAACCAGAGAGCTGAAGTCACACATATAGGTCTCTACAAAGTAACATATTCACATGAAATAACGCATTCTTTTTGAACTTCAAAACTAAAAAAAATATCTCATTTATTGTAATGAAATGGCATATCTATCTGTTTATCTATCTCTGTCTCTCTGTCTGTTTCTCATTCTGTCTGTTTGTGAATTTAGTTTATCTTTCGATGTTTAAGGTATTTCTAAATCAAGCATGATTAGTCATAAATGACCATAGTTAATAGCAGCATACCAGTGGCGTAGCTACCAATGTGCGGGTGGTGCGGGCCGCACAGGGCACCAAGTGGAGAGGGGCACCCAAATTCCTCCAGTGTGTATTAATGTCCTATTTCCCTGAGCTTTTCAGTAAAAACGACTCATTGTATGGACATGAACAAACATAAACTACTGTATTTGTTTCATCTTCTTGACTATTTCTACAATACAATGTAAGCTATAGAACAGTTTGAATCTAATTTACTAGATTTATTTCAGACACACGGTACATGTTGTTACTACACTGATCAATGTTCTGTAATATAAAGAAGAAGAAGAAGAAAATTAAACTAAGATATAATTTTTATAGATGAAAAGAGGGCGCAGAAAAAAGCAAGAAAAGAAGAACAAAAGAAACAGGACGGATTGTTCAAGAAATAGTCACCCGATTCGAGCAACTTCGTGATGTAGCAGATAGATATGAATTTTTGTCGCCTTCTCAGATGTTAAATCCTCAGGTCGAAATCAATCTCGATAGTACTCCTATCGACATTGATAAAAACGTATTTCTGCTGGAGCGAAAGAGGCTTCAACGGTTTGTCACAGTTTCATCAGAAGCCTCAGAACTTCCAAAACAAGGACCCGTTGAGCTCTTGAATTTTATAAAAAATATAAGTTAGATGTTTCAGTCCCGAATATCGTCATCATGATTCGCATATTTTTGTCTATTGTGGTAAGCGTCGCGGGAGAAGTTTTTCCAAACTTAAACTGATTAAGAATTACTTGCGATCAACGATGACAAATTTACGACTAACTAATTTGTCCATTTTGTCCATTGAACAAGAGCTGGTGGAAAAAATTGATTTGATAAAATTATTGATACTTTTGCCAGCAAGAAAGCGCATAAAATTCACTATGTTTAAGTAAAAGTGCTTTATTTGAATTAACAATATTTGATTAATGAATACATATTATTTTGAACAAAAAAGTAAGGTTTTGCAATGTTATTATTTAGTTAGTTTTTTTTTAGGGAGTGGGCACCAAGATGAGGCACCGCACCAGGTATCATATACCCTAGCTACGCCACTGCAGAATACGCTGTGCAATAAAATTATATTGTTTATATGCTGTACAATAAAAGTATATTGTTTATATGTGGTGAATAAAAAGCATACTGTTTCTATGTTGTGCAATAAAAATTTATTGTTTATAAAAGTTTATATGCTGTGCAATAAAAATATAATGTTTATCTCTTATCAGTCTGAAACCAAAGGATTTCACTGTTTTTCATTAAGCGCTGTAAATAAACGCCGCCAGAAAGTCTCAGTTTCCACGTAGACAAGACATCTGTCCATCTGATTTTGTAAATAAATGTCTATGTCACTAGGGAAGGTAGCCATGTCCACTTCTTCCATGAACACAGGAACAACAATATGCTTCAGCGTGTTTAACTCGTGCATTATGGCCAAATGTAAGCTTACGTCCACCTCATTACTGTGGCCTATAAACGCATCTTGGGAAATTAACACTAACGTTTTCTTGGTGCCAACAACTGCTCCTGATATACTGGAAAAAATGAGACCTCCCGGAAAGTGGAGCTCTCCTAAAATAAAAGTCATTCTCTGCTGTTCTAATTTGGGAAGCAAAAGGTTCTGGACAAATTGACGTAATGCAATATTCTGAGAAGGAAAAAAAAATTATTTATATTTAATCCCATTTTATTTAGATGAATTTTGAATAGGAAACAAAAAAAAACAAAACAAAAAAAAATGTGATGTAAAAAGAAATACTAAAAATATCTTTTAAGTAAGTAAAAGTAAAGCTCCCCTTTCAGAGCTTGTGGTCTATGGGGCAGTTGACGTAAAGGTCATCTGATTCTGTGGCCTACGGTTAACGAGGGTGTTATGTGACCAGCATAATGACCAATATTCTTTACTTTTCCCCAGCAAATGTCAGATACCCATTAGAGCTGGGTGGACTCAGAGGCGCCCAAGGATCCCGAAAATAAAAATGCCAGCCTTCACCGGGATTCGAGCCAGGGACACCCGGTTCGGAAGCCAAGCGCTATACCGCTCAGCCATCGCGCCTCCTAAAAAAAAGTATGTAAATATTAGTATATTGTAGGGAATTCAAACGACGCGATGAAGTCAAGCACGGTGACGTTTAGCTTTTAAATACTAAGAAAAAATATGTTGGTGAAAGGTTTCTTTATGTTTAATACATCATAAATATATCCTCCAAACCCAGAGCCAATTGTGAATAGTTCATCTACAGCACGACGAAGGGTCGAGATACGTTAATTGAAATCGCTTTATAACTTTACAGTGTCGACTGATATTTCTAATATTGTGGTAGATCTGTGCCATCTAGAGGAGCATTTTAATGCAGCCTTTGGTCGCTCATAAAACACAACTCAGCTCAAGTTAAATGATCAGCAATTGAGAAAATGGTTTATGCCCTTCGACCACACAACCCATTATTCTAATTCAAGGCATCACGTTCTACGATCTATGAAAGCAGAATATATAAAGCTAATGTTTCTACAGCCGATGGTTATGGAGGGTGGCCCACCCAGTATTAAAAATACATATTGTAGCATGTCTCATTAGTGCTTTATTGTGTAGAAAGAGAAAATAAAAAACATTCCGTTGGGTCGTTTCAGATTACAGATATATTTCTGAATGTAAGGTTTGAAAACAATTTACAGATATATCTCTTACTGTAAGGGTTTTAAAAACAATTTACAGATATAATTCTTACAGTAAGGTTTGAAAACAATTTACAGATATATTAGTGTATGTTAAGTTTGAAAACAAAGTATGAAAAGTTCATTGCATGATTAAAATTGAACTCAAAAACTTTTATTTATAAATGAATAAATAAATAAATGAATAAATAAATAAATTCGGCTGGCTAACCTCATCATCATAAGTAATGAAAATATCCGCTCGAGGATTGTACAAAAGTTCAGTAGATCCAATGTGTAAATGCTTTTTCCCAATGTAGTACAAATACAACAGTTTCCATCGCTTGTAATAAAACACTGCCGACACCATGCAGACACATGTCAGAAGACAAAACGAGACCAGCACACCAATAAAAAAGCTTTCTGCCAAACAATTCCTTTGAAGAATAGGTAAAAGATTACCAACATCTTGAATGGTTACGTTTGTTCCATTGCTATACTGACATTCAATAAACTGTAGATTGTCAAATAGTTGAGTCTGTTCCGTTAAAACATTTAAAAAATATAAGAATTCACAGGAGCATACAAGATTATTCTCACCTAATAGAACCTTCAACTTTGGACTTGCAATATGAATTTGATAAAGGTCTTTACAATTTTGTTCAGTAAGTCCTTTTAACATGTTTCCGGTTAAATCCAGAATTTCTAGTTTTTCCAAATTTCTAATACTTGGATGAAAATATTCTAAAAAATTATGGGATAAATTTAGACACTTTAAATTAGAATTATTCATGAATCCTTTTTCTGAGAGCCTGTCAATGTTATTATGGCTTAAATCCAAGATCTGTACGTTGTACAAATAAGAAAAGGCTAAACCATAGATATCATTTCTTAATGACTGGCCTAAAACATTGTGACTTAAAAGCAATGTAGTCAGGCTGGTCAAGTTCTGAAAAAATGTCAAATTCATTTTTGTACAATAATTTCTGGATAAATCTAAATATTTTAAAGATGGCGCGCCGTCTATAGGGCCATCCCATACAGTTGCGAAATTGTTAGAATAGTCAAAATACCTAAGTACAACGTTATTTTTAATTGTGAGCCAACAAATGGGATATTCTAATTTCATCGAATAAGCGTAAATTGTTTCCAGATTTTTTGGCATCAGAAAATTCACATGCCTTCCTGGCCTAGTGAGTATCATATTTTCGTGCGAGCTGTTAAACGTCAGGTTTGTTTTACTGAGGTAAGGTTCAACAGACTGAGATTCAAATGTTCGGTTCTCACTAAGAGTAAACTGTATTTGATCGCTCAAGTCAAATACTTTAAGATTGGAAAAGCGAATCAACGTTAACAAACTATCTGCTCGTATCAATTGATTGCCTTTCACTGACAAATATTGCAAGGTAACTGGAAGGTACATAAAGGCGAACCCGTGAATCGAAACGATCGAATTTCGTGATAAATCTAAAGTTTGAAGTCTGGTGTTTTTTAAATACTGAAACGTAAACTGTGTCACGTCAGCAAAGTGTGTCGCTGTTGTTTTATCTATCGCCGAAATATTTAGATGGGTTAAATTGCTGTCAGCTAAGCCTTTAGAAAAATTCTCGAATCTAACAAAAGACATTTTCTCATTGTAAGTAAGATTAAGCGACCAAATGTTTTTCAACGGTTTAAGAACGTCAGGAGACAAAGAAAGAACAGTGCAGTTGCTCATAACTAGAGTTAATTGACGCAGCCTAGACAGGTTCTCTAGTAGGTTATCTGGAACATTCTTACTTAAATCACAAAAAAACTTAGTATTTCCGTAGACCATATTGCCAAAAACAAATTTTTCAAGCTTTGTCAGAAAAAGAAACCCCGGTCCCAATGCAGCGGGATAACCATCCATGTATATTTCTCGCAGGTTTTTGAGTTTCGACAGAGAAATATCTGGATATACAACTCCAGAGTCAATTGGTTGGTTCATCTGAATATTCAGTACCTCCAAATTGTTCAAATCCCAGAAAGCGTCCAATTCAAATGTTTCGTTGTTGTACAGCAATGAGTTATTGTATAAATACAGCTGTGTTAATGAAGAAAGTCCAGTAAATGTGTTATTCTTGATTTGTGTTAACATGTTAGAAGACAAATCAAGATAGTCCAACATTGATAGGTATAAAAACAACTTTAGTGGAGTGGCGATGATTCTGTTGGATGCCAAAATTAAACATTTCAATTGATGTATTGAATAAAAGGCTCCAGCCTCGATGACGTCAATAGAACATTGGCCAAGGTTTAGGTAGACCAAACGGGTCAGGGTAGAAAATGAGCAGTTATAGATACGCCTCAATGCATTGTTTGATAAGTCTAACGTCTGAAGGTGTACAGTAGAGTGAAAGTCATCGCAGGTAATGTTACCTATTCTATTAACCTGCAAGTACGCTTCTGTTGTCTGCGCTGGTAGGTCGGGAACAGAATCTAGATTCCTTTGGGAACAATGCACAGTGAAAGTATCTCCAATCGAACATATGCATCGAGATGGGCATAAGAACGACCGGGTCGGCACGTCCGGTATATTTCTTTCAGTTTTGTCATCAGAAAGAAAAACTCTCCCAATAAAAACGATAGTCAGAAACACTATTAAAACGCAGAAATAAATTATTAGCTTCATTCTGAAGTAACATGAATGTAAACTCTTCATAATTCACCTGGATAATGTAAAACCATCTTGGTGCTAGATATTAAGTCACTGTTGAATTCACATGATAGACAATACGATATAGATCTCCACGAAAACCACAGCCTATAAGAAACATTTCGGCAATGAAAATGACAAGGAAAAAAAAAAGATTTCAAAGTTAGACGCTATCTTCACTTGTAAGAAAATATATGGCGTTTTTCAAACATATTTTTACTTCCTTTATAGTCTTCCAGCATCTAAGATGGGGAGGGAGAAATATATCTAAATAGCCAAACTGGCAAACAGTGAAAAGAGTTCTTTGAAAAAGCTTTAATGGAAAGGAAGTCCTGTACTTACTGTCAACTGCTAACCTTTACAATTTTTTAAATGGCAAACTATAGCATTAACATCGAAAAGAATTGTCTTTTTCTTCTGGTAGCTAAACAAAAATTGATAAACTAAAATTTGAAATCTCATTACGTATGTTCTTTTTTTGCCATAAAAAAAAATATTTTTAGTAAAAGACTTTTCCGTTGTGTAGAAGCTAGTAGTATGATTTTGAAAAAAAAAAAAAGGTATGTTGGCAGCGCTGTGGTTTAAAACGTGCTGTTGTTTTGCGGTTCATGATGCGTGGATAACAAAAAAAAAGTATTTGAATGCATGCTATTTTCATCTCCCTACTCTCCGTCATTAAGAAAAAAAATTTCCGTTTCCACTTCATTGCCTTTATATAAATTGACAACTCTGTTATTTTCATTGAAATGATAAATATAGCAATTTTAAAGCAGCCTACAAAAGGGGAAGAGCCGCTTTTAGTTTAGTTGGCCTGTCTTTCTTTTCTTAGTTTTGTCTGTCACGCTTAGATGTTGAAACAAGCAGAATACACAAAACAATTTTAAAATAAAAATATAATGATCACATTAGCGTGTATCAATTAGTGTTGAAGTCATATAATAACATTTGTAATAGATCTAGAGTTCTAGACTAAATCTTTGCGACAAGAAATATATTTTTGCCGATTGTTTTTGTTTAGGGGCCATTTCATGCTTTTAACGTTCTCAGTACGCTATTGCGTGATCCAGTTGGAAAGGGGGAGAAAGAACGGGGTGTCTGGGTGATCGCTTTTTAAATGTATTTTTAAAAAATGGAGAACGACCTGAATTTAAATGTGTATGCTAAAGCCTTCTCACGCCTCTCAAGCTAACGCGGTAACCACTCTAAAAGTCTATAAATATGGAAGATTGTATAGTTAAGATAGTTATCTATTTCAGTGTACATTAAGCCTTAGACGCCAGCCTAATATCAAAGGGACCAATTCACTTTATATTATCACTTCATTCAATGTTATTTCTTCCCCTTGTTTTAAGTACCGAACAAAGTAATTTATTTCCAATAGTCAATTAACTAATTGGTTAATTTAAAAAAAAATTGATTATTATGTTGTCTGGTAAAAAAAATAATTATGTAAAACTTTAGCGTGATCCGAGATTGGGTGTCGGAGAAATAATGTGTACAAAATTTTGGCCAGACAGACAGAATGAGTTGATATAAGCTTTATTTAAAAAAAAATAAAATAGAAAGGGTATTGAAAATCCTAATTCACGATATCTTAGACAATGCAATGTTCTCTAACAACGACTACTATTTATCTTCTAAAAGTAAAATCGTTTTGTTTTCAAAATTAAATATGAATGGCGTTTGTCTTTCTGATAAAACTTCAAAACAAAACATTTACGATTAACAGTAAAAGCAAAATTTAAAACGTAGACGATGTAAATTAGCTTATAAGCAAGCATGGGCGCCCGCAGGATTTTTCGCAGGGGGGGGTGTGTGTGTGTGTGTGCAAGCTGTCACCCATGGCTCAAAGTCGTATCCTTAA
The DNA here is from genome assembly GCA_021533235.1 of Biomphalaria straminea. NCBI lineage: Eukaryota > Metazoa > Mollusca > Gastropoda > Planorbidae > Biomphalaria > Biomphalaria straminea. Next base: position 25,194,571 of record JADKLZ010001483.1, read on the forward strand.
CTTTTTATAATATTAAATAAAAGAACTGCACCCCACGCCCCATTCGGGCCCTCATACCTAATCGATATTGAATGCACAGTAAATTAAATAGTAAAATAGAAACCTAACACGTGAACAAAGTATTTACTGTACACATTATTAACTTTTATTGGTGAGAACAGTGCTTCCCTGCTTGCGTTCGATCAAACTTCTTCTTCTTCTTCGTTCTCATTGTTATGTTGGAGGGTTCAGATTACTACACCAATATCTGAGATGAACTGCGCAGTGGTTTCCAAGTCAGGGAGCTCTCCATATAGTTTTCTTTCTATTGGGGTGTTTTGCGGCCAGTGTCTTAGAAGGGGCCTCTATGTTCATTGTGTCTCACACAAAAGAGGTAAATTTAGCACCAACGCTATCGCTAGGGAAAGTTACAAAAAAAGAATGCTAGACATCACGGGGCAGCCTTGGCCGAGCAGTTTGTCCATGTCTAGACTACACATTAGACACATGCAGCGCGTCTCTCTGAAAAACAAGGAGTGAAACGGAATCAAGTCGAATATAATCGCAATCAACAAACAAAGACATCAATGACATCTGCTCTGTTACTGGGATATCTGCAGTTTCATTTCTAAAATGCCCAGCAAATTTAGTAAATTCATGATGCTGCAGCTCGTATTTTTTGGTTTCTTGCTGCTGCCAGTGCTCTGTTGATCCAAAAAATCAACGTTTTGATTCGGACGAACGCATGTGAAGAACTTTCTTGTATCTCTTCTATTGTAAACGTGTAGACGTGTTTGAGCTACTGTTTTATCGAGCGCTAACATCGCCCGAAGTCCAAAAACAATCTTTACTTCAAAGAAAATATATAACATTAATCACATCGAAAGATAATTGGCTAAAGAATATTATAGAACCTAACCAAATATTTAAATTGTTTTCCCATTTCAACGTCTTGTGTGACTACAGCTGTTAGTGCCGATTTTGAAGAGCTTTATATTGCGTTTGCATACATCAGTATACTTAGCAGTGGACGAGCAGCGGATCTCCTGCCTTTTGTTAAATGACCATACAGAATGTCTTGTGAAAGTCGACCTTGTGGCACTCATAACTATAGCTATCTGCAAATATATACAAATCGTCACGACTAACATGCGATAGAAATTGTAACATCCTTTATAGAGCAAAGAATTGCAAGCCTAGAATAAATCGTACATGATCGGACATGCAATAAAGATTTGCCTATTTTTATCTTATCTTATATGTTACAGACGTTACCGGTACTTAAAAAAAGAAGATGATTACGTTCTACGCGTCATGGATTTAGTCATGCATGTTCTCAAATGACCTAAATTCTGCCAAGTTAGTGGTTTTCCTGGATATCTCAGGCAACTCATTCCATGCTCGAAAAGCACTAGGGAAGAAGGAGATTTTGTACAAATTTGTCCTAGCATATTACAGAGCAGATGTGGCTCTATCTTTGTGTCTTTCTGAGTATTTTATTTAATTTTGTATTTGAAGATTATAGTTCAGTGTTTTATGTATAATTGCTACTTTAATTTTAAGTCTTCTATCCTGAAGGCTTTCTAAATTTAGTGATGTTACTAAAGGTGTTACTCTAGTCAAATGTGAATATTATAAAATAGATTTCCCATTTATTAACTAACACATGGAATAGAATACTGATTCAAATGTGTTTTTTTTAAGAATTTTAATACGAACTTCGTTTCAATTGTTAACTTAAAATAAAAAACTAACTACTGTTATACCGCGCAGTTTTCACATATCGTCATTAGGCTATACACTTGACAACAATCTAAATTACAATAAATAGAAGCCAGACATATATCTAGATCAAGATTTAATTGCATTAAACAATTTGAACAAAATGTTGCCTTCATGTATAATCCATTAAGGAAATAGTTAATCTTCTAATAGACAAAGACGTATACAGAAAGAACGAAATTTGATCGAATATGTATTAATTGTAACATCCTATAATTTAATACCTAGTGCAATAGAACAAGAGAGCTGAAGTCACACATTATCATATAAGTCTCTGAGAAGTCACGTGAAACAACGGATTTGTTTAACCTTCAAGCTTGCCTCATTTAGTGTAGTGAAAATGGCCTATCTCATTATATTTATCTATCTACCCATCTATGATCTATGTCTATCTATCAAACTATCTAACCATCTATTTGTCTGTCTGTCTATCTAGTATGTCTGTTAAGGTTTTTCTAAATTTATCTATCTGTCTACCTAGTACGTCTGTCTATTTATAACTAAGTTTATCTGTCGATGTTTAAGGGGTTTCTAAATAAAAAATGTCTGTCTATCTAGTATGTCTGTTAAGATTTTTCTAAATTTATCTATCTATCTATCTATCTATCTATCTATCTATCTATCTAATCTATCTATCTGTCTGTCTATCTAGTACGTCTGTCTATTTGTAATTAAGTTTATCTGTCGATGTTTAAGGTGTTTCTAAATCAAACATG
>JADKLZ010001483.1:25204147-25234810 GCA_021533235.1 Biomphalaria straminea
GATGGATAATGAGCTGTAGATGTCAGGAGAATGCGTTTCTGCAGTGATTAATGAAAAAAACGTTTTTGGCGTCGGGGCTTCGCCCCGAAATCTACTGATGGATATTGAGCTGTAGATATCATGAGAATGCCTTTCTGCAGTGAAAAATACGCAATGAAAACGCTTCTAGAGTCGGGGCTTCGCCCCGAATCACACTGGCGAAGCTTACAGCCCTCCCTCAGTCCCTCAGCTTGCCTCAACATGACTGTTTTTTTGTTTTCTTTTTTTTCCTCGAAGGTTAAAAAACACTTCTTTTTGTTCTTATATATATATATATGCTTTACACACGTTTATGCATAGGGTTAGGGTTTACTGGGTGTTAGGGTTAGGGTTTGGAAAAAAATCGCCCCCCCCACTCCAAAGTTCTGGATCCGCCAGTGATCAGAACCCATACTCCAGACTATGTGTACGATTTTGTCTAGTATATGTTCTGCCACTCTCTCTGTGTTGGCCGTGGGTGGTATATACACAAGCACGACGTAGATCCCTGCAAACTCACTCGGCAGGCAGCATAGCCTGAGATTGTTACATAGTAAGTAGTTCAATATCGGTCGTACATATTTTAGTTTTGATTGAAATATTGTTGACACAGCAAAACAGTTTATCAACATAAATGGCCAGTCCCACTCCTCTTGTTTCGCAATAATATGTTAATAAATGCTGTTGAACTTTAATGTATCGTTCCGTAATACAGTTTACAATAATAAGGTGAATCCTATACTCTTAAGCGAGTAATTCTTGTAATATCAGGTGGCCGAGCCTTGCTTGGTTAAATAAATGCCCTGCCCAGCCTGACTGTCGGACAATAAGAAGTTCATACCGGCTTTTGCCATCCATCCATCCCAGTAGTGCTACAGCCCGTGGTCTGCTTTTAGTTTTACACATCCCTTCATTCATATATCTAAACGCGTTCTTTTTTGCAAATAAATATTTTAGTGTACTACTGTAAGCCTAGTAACGTAAGCAGTGTTTTTCCGTTTACGTCATGGAAAACTTTCATTCATAAATTATTCTAACCAAAATTAATTTTACAACATTGACATTTTCATATCGAAATAACGGTCGAACTCGAGTTTTCCCGATGTGGCCAATGAGTTGAGAATTTTTTTCTCACTAACATGCAGATACGTTGAAATTTTAAAGAAAATCGTTACAGCCATTTTCAAAATAGAAGATATGTATATATATACAAGAATTGCTCGCTTAAGAGTATAGGAATATATATATTTATTTATTTATATATATACATTTTATTTCGAAAACGGCTCGAACGATTTTCTTTAAAATTTCAAGGCATGTGCATATTAGTGAGAAAAAAAATCTGAACTCATTGGCCACATCGGGAAAACTCGAGTTCGACCGTTATTTTGATTCGAAAATGTAGTAAATTAATTTTGGCTCTAAGGTTTTATGAATGAAAATTTTCCATGACGTAAAGGGGAAAAACACTTCTTACGTCACTAGGCTTACCGTAGTACACTAAAATATTTCTTTGCAAACAAAACGCGTTAATGAATGAAGGGATGTGTAAAAGCAGACCACGGGCTGTAGCACTTTCGCATTGTTTCTAGTCAAGCAAAAGTTGGTATATGGTTGCGAAATGAAGAAGACTTTTCGTTGAATGGGGGAGTTTTTTTTTTCTTGGGATTGTGGAAATGTTATCCAAATACGACCCAGTGCTGAAATAAATACGATTGCAAGGCAGTGATGTAAAAACAAGTTAGTTTCCAAGCTTGTATAAAAAATATAAATAAATGTTTTAGCTAATCACTTAAGGGATATACTTATCAGAGATCAGAGACATAAATGCTGCAAGGTACTCTGGTATCTTGCATTACATCACGCCTAACATAGATCTCTGAAGTTGTAAGATATATTAACAGTAGCAATGGTAATGTTGAAATGACAGAAATGTTGTAGGACATTCCTCTTAAAGTGGACCAAAAGCGGATGGTAGCAGTTCTGATAATTTAAAACGCCTGGAAAGAGCTCAAGGACATGGTAATGAAGCTACAATGTCAAGAATTCACGAAGATGTGCAGGCAGTAATAAATGAAGGACAGAAAGAAGGATATGTGCACCGTTTACTTAAGCTCTTTGGTCAATTTTCTTAATCAGAAAATACTTCTAGCATACATTTTCTAGGTTCTCTAGAAAAAAGTTTTCTTTCTTTGCCGCTGCTACCAATCGATGGGATATTTTAATTGATGATAGAGTGTCATATGAACAACTCTCTGGTGTGCTCATCGTGTTGCTGATAGACCCATAATAGAACGATTGACGGCGAAAATCTTTGCCGTCGCTCTGAAAATACAAACATTAAAGGAGCAGCGCAAAGACGATTGCCAGCTGTCTGTGAATACATGTATACCTTTCAATGTTTGACTTTCTTGTTGGCAGATGTACTAAAAAAAGTCAACTAAACACAAGAGTTCCTTTAAATTAAAGTGTTACTTATTGCAAAGTGGTGGCTAAGATATAGCTCTTAAACATTTACTCTACGAAGTACCGTATGTGAAAAGTTAGCTCAAAATGTTACTGAGATAACTTTTGTTAAATCATACTATCATGTTATTGCAACAGAAAAATAACTTTTGACAATATGAAAATATCAGGAAAGTGATCTTAAGATGCAGGATTTACTATTCAAATAGAGAAGAAGAGGTTAATACTAAATGCATCAATCCCTTTTATACTGAGCCATACGACAAGATATGTAAACAGAAATACTAACACTAGAATACTAGTATGCAGCAAAGTTTTGAAGGAGGTCAACGAATCTCTACCAGTCTTTGATTTAAACCTTTAACTGTTTTCTTTACATGTGGAAAGAAGCTTTACAAAACTTAAGTTAATTAACAACTATTAATAACTTTTGAATAACGAATTTCAACTCAAGCAATTATGTCCATTGAAAACGAAGTCTCAAAATATATTGAGTTTAAAGCTATTTAAAAGTTTTCAAACTTGAAATCCTAAAAGGAAATTAAAATGTTTATTTTTTTAAAGTTATTTTCAGTCTTAAGTGTTAAAAAAAAATTCTTTTCAAGTTTTATTACCTATCAATATACTTTTCATAAAGTTGCATTTTTTCATTAGTTGTCCTCAAGAAACTACCAAAATATGTGACTATAATGTTCAAAAGTTTCCACTAAGAGCTATTTAATGTTTATTAGGAAAGCATGCTCAGTTGATGTTTAATTTGTTTCTAATTTAAAAATCGTAGATGTTAATGTATGTAATAATTAACGATAATATGTCAGAGCAAAAAAAAAAAATCAATACTCATTTTAACGTTGTGTAACAGCAAACAACGAACTATATTGTTGCGCAAAATGAAGATCTAAGCAACGATAGTTTTTTATTGGGAAAAATAAGTGTAACTCTGGGGGAGGGGGTCTTACCGCACCGGGTGACACCCACCCCAGTGACGCCACTGGTGTGAATTATTTAGAAGTCATGTAATGTAGGTATCTGGCTCCGGCCATATCCGGCTTCGGACGAATATAAAAAAAAAAGTACTAATCGGTGCACCCCTACTCAAAAACCCTCTGGAGGATGGTTTTAAACACAAAACCCCTCTTGGCTACGCTCATAGAATCTGGTGACTGACGTATGATTTAGTCTTATATTGAAGAGATGGGGCTTTATCGTAACTGGCTATAAATTGGCTATGCTCCTGAAATTCAGGGATTTTCGTTTGCGTTTTTTTTTTGTTTTGTTTTGTTTTATATAAGAGGCGGGTTTAATCACAAAACCCCTGTAAGGGGTTTTCTCAAAACCCCAATTAGCTGCGCTGTGGCAAGTGATATTAATTTAAATCTTACCTAAAATAAACAAAATCAAAGCATAAAATCAGTCACTCCCCCCCCCCCCCCCGGGGGGGGGGGGGGGTCATTTGGGGGGGGGGGGGTCTATATATGGTGTGGTGTATTGTAGTCTATTTAAGAAACAAATAAATATTCAAAATTTAATTTCCAAAACAAGATTGTCAAGTCAAGATCTGTCTCCTATTTTTTTTAAAGGCATATATACTCTAGTCTATAGGTATAGGCTATATCTAGATTCTACATCTCAGGGTGTAAAGACTCTACTAAAAGAAATGCGCCTGGCCTTTTTACAGATCTAGATCTAGATTAGATCTGGTTATCTAGACTCTAGAATCTAGTCTATCTTCCAGGGGTAAAAAACAACAAACTAACTCAAAGAGCAAAGATAATCTAAATTCTTAATCAAAATATATTCTTGCGCTATCCGTGGCTCTAACTTCAAATTAAATAAATAAAATTAAAATTGCATTTTGAAATTATTTAGATATTCATTCAATAAATATAGTGGAATTATACATAAAAAATAATTCAATAATATAGAGAAATATTTCCCCCATGATTATTTGTAGGACTTTTTTTCCATAGCGATTTACTACACGTTTGTTTTGGGTTGTGCAGCAGTCCAAAAATTGAGGCTATGAATTGTAATAACGATACAACTAAGGTAAAAATAACAATCTATTTTCCGCTAAGATATTGCATGCTCAACATAATTGAACCTGCATAGATTTAAAGCTTATTTCATAGTCTTTAGAGATTAAAACATTTAATTAGCATATTTTTTCCCATTATTTTTATTTGCCTACCGTTAACGCCAGTCAATAAAGTCTATAATCTATAAATGCCTAGAAAATAGATCTAGTCGGTAGTCTCGGGGTTCATAACTTCATTCATTCAAATCTTCCGGCATTCGAAACAAAGAGTAGACTCCCATCATAATGTAGATTAAATAGATCTATAATTCTAGGTCAGTATCCCAAGTAATTTTTTTTAATTAATGATAAAATATACTCATTTATAACATATCAGACGGTTATGGCTTAATTTATCATTATGTTATTTAATATATTTGGGAAGTAAAAATAATGATAAATAGTAGTTTGTTTCTGTGCATTGATCTTCATTTTTATTAGATCTTGCAGAGGTCAACAGTCAAAGGTAAAAAGTCTCAGTTAAAAAAAAAAAGAAAAACACGGATTAGTCCAAGTTTCAGTATAGACATAGATCTAGTATATCTAGTCTATTACACATCTAGACTAGATTTAGCCTTGTGTACTGACCTGTGTAGTTTTGGTGGTAACGCTCGTTAGTTACAGTGTAATCTAATCTATTACTAAATCTAGATCTATTAAAATCTATTGCATGACTAGATCTAAATGTAATCTAGATCTACTTTACTGACTTTAGTTTATTATTATACTTTAAATTTTAAATCTACTATCTTAATTAACTATGATTAGTTATGATTTTAGCATAATGCATAATTATACTGTTACTATCTATTAAAATTAAGACTGTCTAGTAAACTCTAGTAGTAGATCTAGAATTAATGTCTACAGTCTAGTACAGTCACAGTGTAGTATATCTAGATCAAGATTTATTATAACTTGACTATGTCTACACTGAGTCTACAGTATAATATAGTTTAGAATGAGAGTATAAAATCCACTATTAGTATACTATTAGTACTATCTTAGTATCTAGTCTACTTCTAATTCTAATATAGTAATAATAAAGTAGTCTATATCTACAGTTACCCTTGTCCTTGTATTAACAGTAAAAATTAGTATACCTGCAATGAAAATATTTAGTCTCTTAGTCTTAGCTGTAGACTTTGTTAATTCTAGTATATACCCTACAATACATCTTTTTAAAATTGTCTATTGTTTAGATAACAGCATGGCTTCAGGGGGAGGATCTCGCTTTGTCCCCGCCACTGGAATGACTTCAACGGAACTGTGCGACTATGATGATTTATGCACAGCATTGGTACTGGATTCCTACTTAGGATTCATGACTCATAAAATGAATACAAGGTTCAGTAATTTTTTTTTGCCATTTATATATGAGTGTGCATAAATTAAAAAAAAAAATGTCGAAGCTAAAAATTAAAACAACTTTTGACTATTTCAATACTCTTTCATTCACTTTTGCAATCCTTTTATATGCATGAAAAAAAATTTGAAATCAATTTTTTTAGTTTTAAAATGTATATATTCTAACCAACGTACAGATTACTATTGTATTATTCAGCAAGTATCTATGATTTTTAATCATGACTACTGATTCAGTCACTGGTCTAAATAAAACCACAGGAAAGTGCGGTCAGGGTGCTTCCTGCCCGCACAGGCTACGCGGTCTTTTTGTGACTTGTCCCACCAATCAAACCATTTCTATTTTTAGATTGTTGCCAAATTATGATGAAAACTCACAGCCTGCTTGGTAGGTGGTGTTAGCTCTACCTGGTGGGCCAAGGAGTCTGCAATGGTGTTGCCAGATTTTATCCTTTTAGATTACTTAAATTATATAGATTAAATAAATACAAGGTATTGATTTTCTGATTTGAAATATTCAATTGTGATAGCTGAATAACTGTTCATTTTATTGTAGGCTACCGGTATATATTTGTATCATTGAAATTTCATTTATTCAGTGTTACTATCAATAGGGGAGGTGTGATTGCTGAGTGGTAAAGCACTTGGCTTCCAAAACAGGGGTTCCCAGGTTCGAATCCTAGTGAAGACTGAATTTTTATTTTGGGATCTTTGGGTGCCTCAGAGTTCACCCAGTTCTAATGGGTACCTGGCATTAGTTGGTAAAAGTATAGGGGGTTGGTCATTGTACTAGCCACATGACACAATCTTGAACCATAGGCCACAGAAACAGATGGCCTTTACATCATCCCCTTATAGACCACAAGTCTGAAAGGGGAATTTTTTTTAACTAAACTAAATTTTAACAGTGAAACTATAACTAAGTTTAAACTTTTTTTTTTAAATGTAGTTTAACTATATCTCTAATTTAAATAAAAAATAATTAAACTAAACTAAAATAATTAATATAGCTTTGACAACTTTGCTGAGTATTTTTGGGGCAAAACAATTGCAAAATATCAGCCATAACCTTTTAATGTACATAGCAAACATAGTACATAGTAATAATAATTTTTTTTTCACAAACATTTTACAACAGAATGAAAATTGTATCAATGGTTTGGATGTATACATTAAAAAATTCTGAATTCCATTGACTGTAATGCCGCACTGGGACTTGGCCACTTAATGTCGCATGCGGTTTGCCAGACATATCCTCTGACAGAATAAACTTTGCATACAATAACATGGAGGCCAATACGAGGATAGGACCTCAGAACAGTTGACACCCAGTGGAAAGAGGCCTCAGACATTGTCAGTGATAGATCTTTATTTAGACTGCTTGTCACCCCATGCATAGAACGGCACTTATTATCATGAGTTGGCCTTTACAGGCACTGTTGGAATCCAAATTCATGAATGAGAAACACTGTTTATTATTGTTCAATGGTGAAGGTGAAAAGTGTAGGCTGTTGGTCATTGTGCTGAATGACCACATGTCACCCTGCTTGTTCTCGGTTGGCCAAAGAGACAAGTAACCTTTATCTCAAACTGCCTTATAAATCGCAAGGTCTAAAATGGGAACTTTACTTTTTTTATTTTTAGTTGTCACCACTACATCATCAGATATTCTAATAGTGGATCTTGATATTCATTTTTTAACTGTCTTGATATGTGTCATTTAGAATGTTGAAATGTTTAGTACCATGATAATTTGCTTGTGTGCGTTATGCTTTATCTTACAGATTTAAACCCTTAAGTAATTCTGAGCAGCTGAAGAAACTTGTTGAGGCCTTTATTGATAACAGAAAATATGAGTCGACATTTCAAGCTCTGATAAAAGTGGACCATGTTCGTACTGCTCCTTATTGTAGAACGAAACATCAAATGAAGCTTCTGAAAGAACATGTTAGTGAAATTTTTTATTTCGCCTTCCACATGTAATTATATTTACTCTGAAAAAACTTTTGTTAGTATTAAAATTTCATACCACTTTTATGGTCATACTAAACTTGTACCACCAATAAGTCAGCCAATAATGAAAAATAATTCCATTTACATTCTCTTCATATTTTAGACCTATAGATACCTTCAAGCTTTTGACTACACCTCAGGATTTAAAGTCCTTCCTTGCTACAGATATTCTATGGAGGGCAGGATAGGTGGACGCATTTGCTCTACAAAACAATGGTACCGTGTTAACCTTTAATGTCAAAGTACTTTTTTATTTGCATTGTGTGTAGCTAGAGGAGTCATTCTTAAATCAATACTCAATACATACATGTCCTTGTCTGACAAAACATGTTGAAGAAAAGAAAATACAAGCCTGACTCTTGCTCATTGGTCAAAATTATCATCTTAAATTAATTTATTGACATTATACCTTGAGCTGGATAAAAGAGTGACATGGATACTGCTGATGTTGGTAATACAAATAAATTAACACTAAAACTGGTCTAACGGGAACCTTGGGCAAGAGATACAGACATTTTTATTTTTTATTAATAGTTGCTTCTTTTTTTTTAAATAGGTTACAGTGAGAAAACAACATTCTACACAAAAAAAATTAAACAAATTCTTTTTGTTAAGGATTATTTATCTCACAGATGCTTGGGTATTGCAGTGATCACCGGGGTGGGGGTGGGGGCTGCTTCCTGGGTGAACAACTGTAGAGAAAAATACATTAGATATGCATATAAGAAACCTTGCTGGACCAACACTACTGATGTTTGGGCCATGAGACTTTCTTCAGCTACAAACTAATGATAAAGACAGACAATTAACACACAAAAAGGAATTTAGTTAAATTATCTGTTTGATGTTAACTAAAAGCCCATTTTGTGTTGTTTGTCTTCATTAAGGCCCTTCTTTTTATTCTTTCTCATTGTTATGTTGGAGGGTCAGATGAACCATATAGTTTTCTTTCTATTGGGGTTTTTGGGGCCAGTGTCTTATTCGGGCCTCTTGGTAAAGAGAGCAGTGTTGGTGGACGTGGTCAGCATTCTCTGGTGACACTTCACATGGGCAGATGTCACTGGTTCCAATTTTGAGCTTCCGGTACATGTCTCATTCTGTTGTGTCCGATCCTGAGTCAAAAGATTAGATGTTGATCTTGTCGGGAAAGCTTATAGTAAGCATCATCTTTCTTGTGATTTGGATGAAAGCTTGCCCATTTCTCATTTATTTTATTTATTATTAGTTTCTTCATTTCTTATGGGCAGAGTGCAGAGTTTAATTGGAAGTTTGTCTTCCCACTCTAGGCAAGTGTGTCAGCCTTCTCCATTTCCTTCTAGATGTATATGAGCTGCTATCCATGGAATAACATTTTTTTTCTGTTGTTGTTGAGCTTTGTAAGTGCTGTCCTGAGACTTTTTATATAAGAGGAATCATCAGTTTTTTTAAGCTTTGGAGGGTTGTTTTTGCATCGGTTAGAAAGACAATCTGACTGTGTGGGGTACTTGCATGATTTGCTAGCATGGTAACAGCTAATGCTTGTTATGACCTGATTAGAATTTAGATTTATTTCGGGAATAATAAAGGTATAAGTTTTACTTAGTTACGGAAATGACGGAAAAGTTGGATTAAAAAAATAAAACAATATACTATGGTTGAGATTACCTCCTGTTTATTTCATTTGATATTTACCACGGCAGAAGAGCCATAACAGCTTGTGCTTCCTTTTCTGCTCTGTGGCTGTCAGAGAGCTCTCCAGTTGCAATGGGTTTTTCTAGTTTTTCTCCCTGGCCATTCGATGAGTACGTATTCCAGCTCCTCCATTATTGGTGGTTTTATGGGATGAGCCATCCGTGTAATGATGATGTAAACTCTGATCCACTGATTGCTAGGATAATGAGTTTGTAGAAAAAATTCACTATTTCCTTGAGCTCAGTTGGAATGTAGTTAGATTTTTTGGTTATAATTTCAATAAGGTCACTTATAGTAGGAAGAGAGCTTTCGTCCAAGGTGGAGATTCTTTATGATGGATCATGGAATCCAGAGTTATTTTTTTCAAGTTTGTGTTTCTTTTTTAGATTTAGAGATTCCTGTATGAAATTGGTCCTTTTGAGAGTTAATGTGCCTTTTTTTTAAGGCCTACAGAGTTTCCTATATGTATGTCTATCATAATTTTGTTACCATAACAGCCTTTTTGGACCATTGGTTTTAGATTTTTAATTTAATTGACTTTTAAACGTATCTCTACTAATAAATCAGAATCTGCGAGTAATTAATGTATTGCTAATGATATTTCTGCAGGCACAAGAATGACAAGATAGAGATGCTGGTTGGGTGTATAGCAGAGCTTACGCCAGAAGAAGAATCTCAACTATTGAAGCCTGGAGAAAATGATTTTAGTGTTATGTATTCTTGTAGAAAAAACTGTGCCCAACTGTGGTTGGGACCAGCTTCTTTTATTAATCATGACTGCAGACCAAATTGCAAAGTAAAAAGTTTTTTTGTTTTTTTTTAATACAAAAAATTATGCCAGTGAATGCTTAAATCCTTTAAATAAAATAGAAATAATAATGTAGTTTAATTTAAGGTTTTATTTTTCTGTATGAAATGACAAACCAAAAAAAAACAAAACTTAGAGCCATAGAGGCTATTAGGGAAATAAACTTTAAGAAAGAAAAGTCGTGGAAAAAAAAGTAATTCACAAAAGAAATTAGACCACAGCGGTGCAATGAGCATGTTATAAGTGTCAGGTATGAATCTAGGGTATGCCGGGTCCTCACCTGACTAATAATACTTTTCTACCGGGGTTACTATATAGCCGCGGCTCGTCTGCCTTGGCACTCCTACTAAATACAAATAACAAGTTAGTACTTAAACAACAACTGCACACTATAACTGGATATCAGTGGACTCAACCAGAGCCCAAGCCTAAGTCCCTAAAAGAAATAAAGGATCAAATCCTTAACAAACGTTACTGACAAGATCGTAATAAAACGATTCCAGATCTACAACATTCAGCAGACCGTGAAGTAAACCAACTTACCCAAAACTGGGGAACACAACCTCAAACAGAAGCTCTCAAAAGAACCCTAGCTTCATTCCACAACAGAAGCAACACAAGGAAAGGAAGTAAGAAAATGACATCAAGAAAATATGCATTCTTAGAAACAAATACTCGCACAACTTATGGTGTAATTAAAAGAATACCAATCCCAATGCGCATAGACCAGCTGTGCATGACAATAAGCATGAAGAATGCACTATACAAAAGCTTTTATTTTTTTTAAATTTCCTTGTATGATGTGTTTAGTTTAATTTACACAAATTATATTCACTCAGGCTTATTAGTGTATGTCTTTAAGGCACACTATAAAGGTTTGTTTTGTACTTTTTTTTTCCTCTTCAGTTTGTCTCAACTGGAAGGGACACTGCATGTGTGAAGGTCCTGCGAGACATACAACCTAATGAGGAGATCACCTGCTTCTATGGAGAGGATTTCTTTGGCGACAATAATAGTGCCTGTGAATGTGTTACCTGTGAAAGGTCAGAAAACTGAAATTTTCTTTCAGGGATGAGCACAGCCAGTTCAATATTCCTCTTACAGTGTTGGGTGTGGTGGCTGAGGAGTAAAGCTAATGTCTTCTAACCAAAGGGGTCACGAGTTCATATCCCAATGAAGACTGGGATTTGATTTGGGATTTTTAGGATGCCCTTGAGTCCACTGAATTGTAATGGGTATCTGAATTGCGTTTGAGAAGTGAAGGTGGTTGATTGTTGTGCTGTAATCAATATTGTGACCTAATTCAACCTCTTTCCAGAAACCGGGATCAGGTCAGAGAAGCCACAGAACAAACATGCTATTTATAATCATCCAATCAGGGAATGAGGTCAAGGAAAAAAATCGCATTTGTCAGATTCTAGAAGGTCAAAGTTTATAAAATATTTAGAAGTTTCTAGGATTCTGGAAAATATGGTTTAGAAAAGTATAAATTTCTGGAAAGCTAGTTAGTCAGGGTCCTAGCATAGTAACTGGTCTTTGCATTGCAACTGGTTCTTTTGTTGTACTGAGTTCTTAAACATTTGCAGGTCCACTAGTTGAAGTAAAGTTGTATTATTGAGTTGTTTCAGCAATAAGTTAAATCAGTAAAGTTGTATAAGTAAAAAGTTTAATATTTTCAAGATATTTAAGTCACGTTTTTATTGAATTGAAAATCTACTTACCTGTATATGTTTAGTTTGAAGAAGTTTAATAAAGAAGGAGGAAGCATGTGTTTCTTCAGTGTGTTGTTAAGTTATTTATATCCATCTCCAGCAAGATGATTCTGTTTTTGTCATTGTTAAATAAGAAAGAAAAGATACTGTATGTATTGAAAGAATAATAATAATTCATCATCCGTATTTGGCTATAAAACTTTAGGTTGCCTAAACAAAACAAAACTGTTGAATGCTGGGTTTTTTTTATATTCTTTTTATATTTTATATTTATATCTGAAAAACTAACACTGAAGCATTTAGTAAATCAAATTTTCTACTTTTTATGCACTTCTACTTTATTTCAAACAGGCGTAAGATGGGAGCATTCAGGCCTCAGAAACCTGTAAACTTGTCCTCTCAAAAGGGCTATTGCTTCCGAGATACCGATGATCGCATTAACAGACTCAAGGATAAACCATCTGAAAAGCAGCCAGATTTCTCAGGAGTTGTCCTTACACCAAACGGTTTGTCAATTTTACAAAAATAATATCCTTTTTTAATGAAAAATAGTAGATTTATTTGGACAAAGCCTTTCTCTGCTGGGGACAGTTCTCTTTTAGCTATTAGTGCTTGTTTCAGCAGTAGCTTTTCTATGGAAAGAAAATACATCTCCTGCAGTTTTTTTTAGATAAATTGTGTTACTGACTACACCTGATATTGTCAGCCAAATGTGATGAATTCCTGGGCATTGGCTATGGTCAGAATGGTGTCACCCACACAGCAGTCTCCCCCTCTCTCTCCTCAGCACTGTGTGCTGCAAGCTGACTAAGGGTCGCCAGCTTCTGATTTTTCCTCGGGGTTGATTCCCATATTTGGGGATAGAAGCAAGGAAGAAGGAGTTTGAATTTAGATTTCTTTCTCCTAGGTCGGTAGCCAGCCAAGACTAACAAGCCCCTACTTCCTGAAGTTTACTGATTGAGGTGCCAGTTATTCGCCTTTGCCCCTTCTTCTGTTATTGATAACAGCTCCACAGAAACCAATACCTGAGCCACATGTGAAGGCCAGGAGTTGGACTGGTTGTCAGAAGCTATTTGAGATACATGCCATTGGAAGCACTTTATACAATAAGGTAGTGTAGTGCTTATTGCCATTACTACTTTCTGCAATGGCAACCTTACAGAAGCATGTCAGCCTGATATAGAATGGCATTACAAAAATATTAATTCTTAACAGGTGGTGGATGGACTAAAGCATTAATTTCACTCTTATTGTTCTAGATTACTCTTCCATTTTGTTCTCAAACCAGATCAGGATCAAATTTTTAGAGTTATATTTTAAAATTTAGCTATATTTTCATTATTTGTTTGCTAACACTTAAAATATGCATTTTAATGTAAATTTGTTATTGTTTTCTTTGTTTGTTTTTTTTTTTTTTTTGTTGTTGTTTATTTTGGAGATTAAAAAAAAAAGACTTTTTTTCTATGGTTAATTAAAAATTATTTTCATTTTATATTGTGTTGTACTTGTCTTGATATTTTTTGATCTCCATTATTCTTGAGACATTTACCTAAGTTTCATTCACCTTCTGTTGTGTTTAGAAGAAAATTGATTTTCTCTTTCCAGAATCGTGGGATAACAGAGCCAAGAATATAGAATCTCAGTCCCATCTCCTGACACCAGCAGAATTGAAGAAGCGAGGGATCACCCGATACGATGCTGAAATAATTATTTCCAATGGTCTGCCCTTGCCAGACCCATCAGCTAAAGGTTATACCGCAGGCAGCCAGTGCAGTTCAGATGCCAAATATTTACGCAGCTCCACCATCACCAATATTAAATATGAAACAGAGAAATCAAAGCCCTCGTCTGATGACTTACATTTCAGATCAACCAGAAAAAATATTCGTCAGGGAAATAAGGGAAAAGTCGGTCGTCGAAAAATAATGAGCTATATAAGTGAACATACAAAGGAAACTAGTAATATAAAGCAGGAACCGCCAGATATAGGTTACGACTGTGTAGACCCAATAAATTCTTTGACTGCTTTATCTAAAAAGGAGAAAGTTGTAGACTATTCTAATGTACTAAATAAGCAGATCAAAACGGACATTAGCTGTGACCCTTCAGTGGATGATGGTTGTGAATACACTGATGCTGAGCTTCAGAGTCACAATCTTTCAGATTTTTTGGACAATTCACCTTCCTTGAAGAAACATAATGAAAAAAAGTGCAATGAATTACTAAACCATTCTAGATTAAAAGAGCAATGGACAACAAATGAGTCAATGAACTGTA
Organism: Biomphalaria straminea; assembly: GCA_021533235.1. NCBI lineage: Eukaryota > Metazoa > Mollusca > Gastropoda > Planorbidae > Biomphalaria > Biomphalaria straminea. The sequence goes on from JADKLZ010001483.1 coordinate 25,218,552, forward strand.
GTCTGCCTCCATTATTGCCTTTAGAAAGTCACTCATCATCACAAAAGAACAAGGATATTTTCTCTTCTGGTTCTAAACCATCCCCCATTCCCGTTCGGCAAAGCCCGCGCTTGCGGAGTGGCCAGCAGCAAAAGCCGTTTGCAAGCCAGAAAGCCTATATTTCTGGTAAACATGAAAGAGCTGTTAACCTGGCTAAAGAGCTGAATTCCCTTGTTGCCAAGGCATCAACGTTTGCCCAGCGTTTATCAGATCTTGTTTTGGAGACAAGTCTAACTGATGGCAGTCAAACATACCAAGATCCACCTATACTAGAACCAGAGGCGCCAATAATCTCTCCCTCTGTTTCCAGGCGTTCATCAGAGGACAGCATGGATAACATATTTTCAAACATATTAGAAAAAGCTGCACCTGAGTTGGGGCTGTCTCATCGCAGGTCAAAGTCTGTTGATGAAGAAATCACTAAAAGTAGCCTCTGCAAATCACTTGAATTTCTTAGTCATTCAAAAAGTAGACAGGACTTCCTACAACCGGAAGGGTTTAGATATCGTCGAACAAACAGCACTGACGAATTTGGCAAACCACCACTGTTGCTTAAAGATCAGTATGATCTAGGTCAGTCGGAAATCAAAGCTAGAGATGATCTTCATCCTGTGAGCAATCATATCTTCTCTGGTCGCTATCGCAGGGGTGATGATCTGTATTCACTGAGAAATAACGCAGCTGGAATTGACGAAAACAAATCCAAAAGTCGAAAAGGCAGGCAGCCGAAAATCATTTTTAGAATGAAAAGAGACCCTGAGCTAAAGAAACAGATCCGCGCAGAGAGTGCCCAGTGCCCAAACTCTAATCTACAGTTCAAATGGGATGATGACAGTGATGGGGATCCAAGTTTCTCTCCGCCTCGAAGTCACAAAACAGCTGGGCAAAGTAGCAGTTCCACAGGTGGAAAAAATGTGTTAGACGCTTTAGGAGTGAAAAGAGGTCGCTCACCTGCACGTTTCTTAGAAGACTCAGCTGGGCAGTCCCATAAAGAAGCTCCTCACAAAAAAGTTCGAAAAGTGCGTCTGAAAATGATAGACACATCTTTGCACTTTGATCTTGTGTCGCCATCAGCAAGTCCAACCAAAATATCCTAACTAGGCTGGAGTTTAGTACATTTTGAAAAGAATATTTTATAATGATAATCCTGTGGCTTAAATAAATAAGGCATAGCATATTTTTAGACTCTTTTAGAGAACAAAGAAGAAGACTTTTAAGTTCACATAAATGGCTCTTGGCCAAGCTAATTACATGAGCCCTTACCATGACTTGATTGCTTATATTTCATATGTAACATATATTTTTAAGTGATATAAAAAAAATAGGAGCTCAATAAGCATGTAGATCAGATTAATTAAGATTTTTTTTTTTAAAGAAGAAAATAATTGGATATGGGTAGAATTCAATACATTTTCTGGCACAAGTAATGAGCCGAGCCAATGGCACATTTTTCTTATTTAAATAAACTTGACCAAAGGCAGGGGAAAAAATGTTAAACTGATGTAGAAAAGAACAAGAGGTGCCTATTACCTACATAGCCAAAGAAACAACAAACAGTTTTAGGGACAGCAGAAAGATTGAAATATAATAATTTTGATTTCCATGTATTGTCCTCATTCATTGACATAAATGGCATTCCCCCCATCCCCCTTTATTTCTCTCATTTAATGATACAACACTTAAAGACAATATATTATTGTTTTTAGTGTTATGTTTAACATTAATAAACATTTTTAGAAAATGGTTGTTTGTTATATTATTACTTAATATTTTTAACCTTTTTTTTTTTGTAAAAACTATATATACATTTGTTTTGTAAAATTATTTTCTTACAATATGTGGTGCTTGTTTGTACATTTGTAAAGAAATTGTCATATTTCAAGACTGTATATTTTTGTGTGTGCTTAGGCTGAATGTTCAATGTCAGTGGTGATACTATTTATGTTATTCAAATAATACTCACCTTTTCTGTTTAAACAAAAAAATAAATAAAAAATTTAAACCTTAATACCACTTATTGTCATTATACAGCAATCTGTCCTAGATACACTGAATTTTAAACAAAAATGAGTTTCTCTATCAAGATTTCAGATATTCTATATTTTTGTTTGTGTTGAAAATAATTAAGATAATTTAGTGAAAAAAAAGTGTAACTTTTACATTGTTATAGTTAGATATTTGGTGGGGTGGGGGTCCCTCACTGCAATCTTAAACTAATAGTTGTTTTTCAATATATTTATGCCTATTCTAAAAACTTTTTTACTTGAATTTTGTAGAGAACAATTAAAACAAATTGGCTGTTCATTCATAATTTCTTACAGTTCTTGATTTTTTTTAATGACAGTTACAATCTTTTTATTTGTTTTTAAAAGTGCTCTCTGCATCAACTTTTTAAATTATCCATCTAACTCAAAGACCATACTATTTTATCTAGGTCAGTGATTCTCAAAGTGACTTATCCCAACTTTTATAAATAAAAAGGTTAGACTAAGATGCCCTTCATTATTTGCAAAATGTAGAAAATTTAGAGAATGAAATGATATCAATACCTGTATGAGGAAATCTACAGAGAAACATATAATTCTTAAATATCTTTTTAATATTCGTTACATTTTGGTTAAGTGAAATCATTAATGAATAGTAAAAGAAATCCCAAGAAAATTTAGTTCTGGAACAAGTCATAAATTGAATGGCAGTATTGAATCAAGAGTTACGGACGTTGGGTTCTTTTTACTATTTTTGTTGCAAATGAAATTTTCAAAATGTTTCAAATTTGATTTCCTCTTATTTTCTTAAAAATTCCTTCAATTTTAATTTTCAATGACTCAACCAGTCCTCTGTCCTATTAAAGACTTTTTTTTACTATTTGAAAAGTTCAAAGTTCACATGATATTGGTTCTAATAAGAAGAAAAGACAAGAAAAAGTTAATTGTCATTACTTGATTAAAATAGCTTTGATCAGAATTACTTTTAAAAATAATTTCATATTGAATATTATTAAAAGTGCACATGGGTAGTTCTATCCCTAAATGTTTTAACTCATCTTTTAAGTTTCAAGTCAATGTATCTAGTTTTAGACTTTTTAAAAACTTCTTCAAATGTTATAACCAACTTAAACTGGTAGATTACTCCAGTGTGTCTTTTTTGATATTTGAAAACCCCATTACTTATAACCTATAAGAAGTCTTTGTGAAATCAGACAATGAAGGAAAAAGTATTTTTCTCTTTCCAATGAATTTCTTTTGGTCAGTGATGAGATGAAACAAAAAAGATGATTTATTTGTATTGTACTGTAAGCGTAGTTAATTTGGTTATTGTTATAGTCTATGTAAGTGTAGTTAATTTGGTTATTGTTATAGTCTATGTAAGCATAGTTAATTTGGCTATTGTTATAGTCTATATTAGTGTTTTCCATCCTCCACTTTGAGAGGGAGCACAGAGTTTTTTTGACATTAACATTTCAATGAAGACTCCCTGTCACTTTCAATATGACATTAACATTTCAATGAAAACTCCCTGTCACTTTCAATATTTCAAAACCAAACATCAGTGTAGCTCTGAAAATGACAGTACTGGTAATCAGTGGTCATTGTAGATCTAGTTCACTAAGTGTATGAATTAGTCAGTTGTCAAGAGAAGGAAAGTTAGCAGTGATGGGAATTTTTCCGAAAATTTTCGGAATTCCGAAAATTACTTCTGATCCGATTTTCTAGCAAAAAAAATCTGAAATTTTCCCGACATTTTTTTTTTTAATTCAATTTTTTCGTTCAATTTTTTTTATGAAAAAAAAATCTGATTGTATTATTTTGCCATTTTCAGAAAAAATGCAAAATAAGATTTTTTATTTGTTTTGAGCATGCACATATCGAGTCTTTTACACAGTTATAAGTTCTATTTTTAAAATATCTCGTGTTACCCTGTGTTACCGTATTGTCTAGCTCAGTCTCAGGGTTCGTAGCCACCTTGAAAACCTGGAAAACACATTGAATTTCATTATTAAATTTAAGGCCTTGAAAAGGCCTTGAATTTCGTAAAGAAAAAAAAAGGGGCGAAAAAAAAATTTAATTTTAAAACTGCACCTTGAGTTTTTTCCCTCCCGATACATAGTCATTAGGACCTAGTGTTTATTTTCGATATTTATCACTGCAGTAACCTTCTTTTTTTTCGAATATTTCAAGCATCTAGTGATATTTCGCACACAGACGTGAAAAGTCCGCGAATTTAGTCTAGTGATTTTAGATCTAGATTCTATATTTACGTTAGAGTCAGTCAGTGAAGATATCTCGCGCACACAGACGCAAAAAGTTCGTGAATTTAGTGACTGCGATCTAAACACTAGATCTACGGTATAGTTAGTGAAGATAATTCACGCACATAGCCGCGAAAAGTTCGCGAGTTTAGTGACGTACAGTTAGAATCTATAGAGTCTATTGTAGATTCGAAATCTACGATAGATTTAGTGGAGATAATTCGCACACAGCCGTGAAAAGTCCGCGAATTTAGTGACTTAGATCTAGAGTCTAGTTGGTAGAGTTAGTGAAGATAACTATATATACATATATATCTTCTTTTAAGTCACCGTGACAGGCAAGTTCAAAACGTGGGGTGAGGGGGGACACAATTTTAAAAATTTGAGTTCGGTCTGTTCCCATCACTGTGTTAGACTATAAATTGTAAAAGTTTTAAAAAAAAAAAATTTCTTTAGTATAAACTTAAGTTTACCTCTAGAAGATCTATAAATTTATACCACCTGTTGTTAGCTAAGCATAGAGAACTGAATGTCTGAAAATAATATTAGGTGGTAAATTTTATCTAGCATATTGTGTGTGTTGTAATACATAAAAGATGTTTTTTTTCTTAAAGAGCTTGTCTGTGATTATGGTTTGTTTTGTTTTTAATATTTTTTTTTGAATAACTAAATTGTTGTTTTCTTAGTATTATTGACTTAAAACTGTTTTAAGTAATTGTCACTTATCCTACAAAAACATGCGAACTGAAACAAATAAATGGGTTTGCTTTTGATCTTCTTAGCCTGATGCTCTGAAGCTAAAATCCTTTGAGTTCATTCTTCCCATCATGACGCTCACCTATTTATGTAGCCCAGACCTTAAGATTTCATGACAAAATGCTGTCATTTTTTTATGACTAAATTTCCTGATAGTTTTTTTTTTACTAAAACAGCTTGACAATTTTAAACTAGAAAATATTTGTATATATCAGACTCCATATCTTTCAGTTTATAAGACACACCAAACCTTTGGGTTTTAAAGAAGATTATTTAAATTATTCTAAAATGTTTAATTTTTTTTGTATTAAAGGTGGCCCAAAAGGTATTTTAAAAAATCATAATTTGTATTTTGCAAAACTTTTCTGTTTCGACATAAATGGAGACAATACTTTTCAGAAAGAAAATAGTACTGAAAAAATAACACACTTTTATGATGTGAATCACTCCTCTTTGCCTATCCATAGTATTACATTCCTCATTTGTTTATTACAAGAAGCCATGGATTTCCAACTGACATAGGAATTTCAAAATGTGTCTTATGATCTGAAAGTATGGTTATAGGTAGCAATTAACTTTGTAAAGAACTTTTTTTTAGCTACTCTTGCCTTTGCTTTATGTTGATGGTATTGGGCTTCATTGTAACGTTTTGTCACTTTTTCTAATAGTTTATTTGCATGTCTTTTGAAACAAATGCCATTCATATTTGTAGAGATCTTTGCTAAGGCTTTTTTTTTCCCTATTAACAAAATATTTCTTCATCTTGTTGGATGCCATGTGTGTAACATACGATTTCTTGATTGTTTTTATGTTCGAAGTTTTTAACACATGCTTATGAGAAATTCAACTTTTAATGCTTGTGATGCCCTGTTTCAGATATGATATTAGCTGCCCTTATATTATCTTTTTACAATTCTTCTTATTAGCTAAGCTTACAAACTGGAACCTGGACGGGTATTTTGAAAATGATTTTCTCAGAAATTTGAAAGCTTATATATATTTTTTGGGAAATAAAAAAATCTAGCTAATTGGCCTCATTAGTAAAAACTTTGGTTTGACATTATCATTTTTCAAAAGATTAAATCATAAAATATTTTTTACAAGATGATCATCTTAAAATTAGCCATTTTGAACATGCTTTCAGTGAGTATTCCAGCACTTGACTTAAATGTTTCTTTGTATTCAGTAAAAGTAAAGAGTTGAATCAATAGACATTCATGTACGTTTCGCGCACCATCTTATGTAGAAATAAACTGTAATCAGTAAATGTCTTGTGCTAACTCACTGGAAGTGTTGAATTGCTAGAAATTAAATGGTAAATTATAGACGCCATCAGCTTCTGTAGGGAAGAATTGATTTAAGAATACAACTTTTTGATGTAACTTGTTTATTCCATACATGCCAATGGCAGCAGTCTACTTCTAATGTATGGTGGTTAGTGTGACTCTTGAATGACTGGACCCAGATACTGTCGTTGACTTTTTCTGCTACGAATATTTCTTGTAGAAATTGATAAGAATATTTTTTTTTCTATTATTTCTTGTGATGTAAACGTCTCTGCTGATGTTGAGTCTTCATTTGTACTTTTTCAATTTGTCATAAATTTAATTAATGGATTTATTAATTTAACAAAAAGATCTAGTTTTTTTTTTTAAAAAAGGTCATCTGTTTGTATGGGTCTTGTGGGGACAACTAAATGAAAATGTTTACTTTTCCTAGCTGAGGTCAGGTACCCATTTGGAGGTGTTAAAATTTCAGTCCTTTTGGTTGGAAGCTGAACATTGTACTACTTGTCCACCCCACCACATAAAGTCACAACCTTTAATTCTTTTTATGAATTGGTAAAAAAATCTTTGATCTTTTTTTTTTTAAATAAATAATTTTACACTGATTTTCACTTTATTTTCTCTTGAGTATCTTTGGCAGGAGTGATGCTTTGTACTCAGCTCAAAGATGGCTCTATTGCAGTCTTGTGTCGAGGGATTGTTCATTTTCACTTTATAGGTCCATGCAGATTCCCTATTTTTTTTTTCAACTCTTCTGCTTTCTCTATTTACTGTGTGACTTTAAGGAGACGCTTGGCAGCAGCATTGAATGTTCGTCAAAAATGACTCTTACAAGAAAAAAACAACTACATGTATTCTTTTAACTCTTTATCTCCGTAATTATTTTCCACATTCTGACAGAATTGTTCATTTTTCACATTTGTACATTCTACCCTGTTATGATTAAGCTTCTATAACATTTTGTTTGTAATCAGAAAATGTTACTTTTGGTATAGAATTATAGGAGAATGCATGCTCTTTATATATAACACAAATACCAATTTATAAAACTAAGAATTAATTTTATTTACAGGGGTCAAATCAAAGAAAAATATCGTTTATGAGATGAGAAAGAGTAAATGCTTTACATTTAGGCATTTTCTTGTTAAAATACATGCAATAAGTTAAAAATTCTTATGTAAGTGCTTCTTACATTTTGTCATAGAAATACATTTATTGAGAATTAGGCTTCTATTCTTCACTAATGCCATTAGACTAGAACATGAAATGGATTGCTTTAATCAGCTAGGAATACATTAGCAGCAAAAGTTTCTAATCAACATTCATGACTAAATAAACACATGGAAAGGCTTAAGATGTAATTATTTTTTTTAAGGAATGTGTCTAATATTTTAAATAAAAAGATTTACTTCAACTATCTCTGTATTTTGTAAGGTAACACTTCGTTAATGTTAGTATATATATATATATATATATATATATATATATCTTGCTATTAGTTTCTGGGTTGTCTTGAGTTGATGTGTGCCTCATACCCATGTTTTATTCTCCTGTGATCATCATGATACTGAATCTGTATTGAAACTCATGTTAAATATTTCACTAACAAGCAGCATTGATATTATTCTTGTTATTTCACATGTCATTTTTTTTTTTGGGGGGGGGGAGAGGGTGAGATAATATTTTTTATAGTTGTTGTTTTCTTGTCTGTTCTCAATAATTATTTTTTTTACATTTTTTTGTCAATGTTGATATGAAAGAAAAATGTGGTTATCAAATGATTTATTGAAAGTACATAAAGTGTCCAAGATTGGATGCCTTGGTGTATGGTAGTGCCATTTTTTTTGTTTTTTTAATTCTGTGTTGTTTATAAGAATTTTTTTTTACATTTTAAAAATAGACCAGGCAGAAAGAATGCATTATGTCACCATTGATATCAATAAGACCAAAAGGGAAAAGTTGGTGCTAAAACTGAAACACAAGTGCTGAAACAAATCATTAAGTAAGATGACTTGTAACATAATATATGCAGCACTAGGGTACACTAGTTATTGAAAGAGAAAGAAACATTGATAGATAGACATTATTTAAGGAAATGTTAAGGTTGTATAAGGTGAAATTTGAAATAAAATCTACATATTATTATAGCTTTTATATAGCGCTACTTTCATGCTTATAGCATGCTCAGAGCGCTTTGGTCCAATCTCATTTGTGGACCAGTGGGGGGGAGGGGGTATCTAGGAATTGGTTTCCCGTGCTGCCTTTGGGCGCTCAGTAAACACAACTCTGCCCGAGTCGGGTGTCGAACCTCGAGCCCCCTTCTAGGTAGCCAAGCAAGCCAAGCTCAAGCCGCACTTAGCCTCTCGACCACGCTTCCCACGTATGTGAAAGTCTTGAGTCTCCAGAAGTAAATGTTCTTCTAATTCTTCAATTACACCAGAAGTAGTTTACACTTATGTTTATTAAGTTCTAATAATTTCATTTCTTTTTCTAGTTTTGTAAATCTGGTGTTGTAGACACATCCTATTTTATTTTATTTATAATTTCTTTTGTGACATTAAAAATACTAGACTAAAATAAAATCCATAATGTTTATCAGTTTTAGTTTTTTAGTTCTTTTTCTTTCTGTGGCTTCATTAATTAAATTGTTTCCATTTTTCAATTATTTTTTTTACATCCTTCTTGTGTTTATTTCAAATGGAAGAGTAATGATCTTATTGCATTTATCTTTTTCCTCTTTTTTTTTTTCTGGTAGCAATAATTTAAAAAAAAAAACCTGAACAATCAATTACATTAATAATTCATTTGTTGAGGTTCTTACGCAATTCAAAACATCATTAATGAATATGTTTATGCGTTTTAACCACTGACATATATTTATATATAATAGTATTTTAAAAGTGGACCGATTTGTTACATGAACTGTTGCAGCACCCCAACGATGAAAGTTAAAGGGCAGATGAAAGAGAGAGTATTTGGTATGAAAATATGAACTAGGTCAACTGAAATCTGTTACAATTAAAAAAAAATATTTAAAATCTACAAATAAGTACTATTTTTTTTATTCATGATAAACCAGGTACTTGAAAAATTATTATGGAATCCCCATATTGGTATCAAACAAAACATTAAGGTTTATTTAAAGAAATATTTACAAATCAAACAAGAACATAAAACTAAAATGTTATTTAACCTTTGTTAGGCCAATATTAGAATATTCATCCTTTCTTTGGGACCCTTTAGCATAAATAAACTAGAAAAGACACCAAATAGAGCCGTGAGATTTATAACAAACGAATATTTACATTTCATTTTATAATAACACTTTTATTAAAATCACTAAATTAATTGGCCCTTCAGTATTGATGGCTTAAAAGGTAGCATCAATACATAAAATGCTGAACCATGACCTAAAAAAAAAACAACTAATAAAATACTCAGAAAGACACAAAAGTAAAAGCACATTCCTTGTTCCATATCCTAGGACAAATTTATACCTACAAATGCTCCTTCTTTCATAGTAGGCCTACTATTAAGAGCATGGAATGGGTTGCTTAAGGGACCTGAGCCAGCCAGGAAAACTCAAGAAAACGTTAATAAACTGGAACAAACACAAAATAGAGCAGTGAGATTCTTAACAAAAGAATATTCACATGTAACACCTTTAGTTAAATCATTTAAATTTAGAAAGGCCTTCAGGACAGAAGACTCAAAAGTAAAGTAGCAATTATACATAAAACACTGAACCATAATCTTCAAATACGAAAACGAAATCTATTAAAATACTCAGACACAATGAATTCTGCTAAGTCATTGATTAACATGCATGATTATATGCATTACGCACGTATGACGTATAATCATCTGCTTTTTTTTTTTTTTTTTTTTAAGTAACGTCTGTATTTTATAAGATTTTGAGAGCATGGAATGGGTTGTATAAATCAGCCTGGAAAACCAATGACTTGGTAGAGTTTAAGTCACTGATTAACATGCATGACTAGACTGACACGGGAACACACGTAGGACGTAGGCTAATCGTCTAATCTTTTGAAGTAACCTCGGTAACTTATAAGAAGAAGGTAAGATGCATGAGCCCTAATAGGCCCTCAGCTTTTCACACCTTTCATCGATGCCTGTCTCTGTAAAAAGCAACGTAAAAACAAAACAGCAAAACCTCTTCAGTTGGTCTTTAAATATGTTAAAAGAATGAACTGCTTCTATCTTCATATTCTGCTAGGGGCAATTAATTATGTTACACGAACCTTCACTACACTCTATGATACAATTTATGGGACATAAGGCTATTAGACGAAGAGATGAAATTATATTGAATTTAAGCGATCTAAGCCGCAACCTTTTTGCGTTTTCAAAGGATCAGAAATTCACAGCATGAAACTGTTAATTTGTAACGCGGACGTTATCTTTCGTTTCTTTTCTTGGTCTTTGAGATACTGAAATAAACAACAACAATTAAATGCTATATATAGACCACAAATAACGTTTAAAAAAAAATCTTGGTTGAAAATGTCATCACTCTTTTCTGTTGCATGTATTTCGTCCGGTAATAGCTAGGCTATCCCTTGCCGCCTGAGATGAACTCCAATATTGGTGACAAAGCAGGGAGACCTAGGTCTCCCGTAATGTCCTGGTAAGGAATTCTGCTGTGCGGCTTCCATATTAAACTATATATAGTTGACCATATTGGATTATGGTTGGATACGTCTCCACGCAACTCGCGGAGCTGCGAACTCTTGCAAGACGTGCACCACCGTTTCTTCTGATTCTCCGCAGTGTCGGCAACGGGCATCGAAATTTGGCCGGAACAGGGCAAACTATGCACCAATGGGGCAGTGTCCCGTGCGACACTGCATATTAAAATTATTATCGACTATTCCTACCTTTATTTAGCCTCCACCACGAGTCCTCTCGGTTAGGGTGGCGCATGTGATGCCAGACTCCCCTGGAAGTTTCGGAGTCATCCCAGGATTTCAACCATCTATCATGTAGCCACTCTCGTATAACTGTGGTAGCCTGTTGGTAGTAGGCTACGTAGCTTACTTGTTGCTTTGAAAGTGGGCACGGCCAGCGCTCCTTCTCATGCTAGAGCGTCAGCCACAGCATTGACCTTCACGCCGCAGTGCGTGTGTCTAGATACCAATAACATAAAGATGATAGCTTCAATAAGTAGACGGACGTTATTTGCGGCGCCTAATGCATCTTCCACCATTTGGGACTTTCCCCTAAGCCAGTCATGGCTTGAAGGCAGGACTGGGAATTGGTAACCATTACAACGGTAGTCGCAAATGTTATGTTTTTATGGAGTTTTTGGAGCATGAATGTTGAGGTGTAGACCACTTCTTAACTTTTCCACTACAGAATTAATGGAAACAATGATTACGTCCTAGGCGTCATGCATCTGAAGTAACGTCTGTATTGTATAAGATAAGATTGTTCTTCATCCATGATCTTATCTTATATGTTACAGACGTTACTTCAAAAAAAGAAGATGATTACGTCATACGCGTCATGCATTTAGTCATACATATTAACCAATGACCTAAACGTCGCCATGTCACTGGTTTTCCTGGCTAGCTCAGGCAACCCATTCGGTGCTCTAATATCGCTAGGGAAGAAGGAGCTTTTGTACAAATTTGTCCTATCATATGGTACGGGGAATGTGCCTATCCTCTTTGTGTCTAGATGCCGATAACTCCTTACTTTGAGAATGCTGCTGTTAGTTAGGCACGAGGGAGAAAGGACTTCATCTTGTGGATAACAAAAAAAAAAAAGCTTGTGTTAACATGTCCAATCTCTGAATTGCCCCTTAAAGTTGAATCATCAGCATTCATTTGGCTTCGAATCGCCTTTTTAGCGACATAGATCTATGTAATTTGTGATGAAAATGGAAACTTATATCTTTCTATATATATATATATATAACTCAAAGTCGAAAAGTTCAAAAGTTCAAACAACAAGTAAATGGGAAGATCCCATATCTGGCGCAGCATGGTGTGAATGGAAAGTGGTGTATCCAAATCCGCATTATTTTCATTCACAAAATAGCATAATTCTCTTGTGGATATTTTTTCCTTTACTTTTACTTTAATAATTTCCGGAGATTTCCATGACTTTTTCGTAGTCCTATATTTAATAACATTTCAGGAGATTTCCAGGGGCTCCTGGTAAATCAAGAGGCCGCAGGAAATCTGATATGTTATAAAATGCTTTAATTTAATAATTTATACACCTAAAATTAGCACGGGTCCAAAGAAAGTGCGGGACCCACTGCGGTCGCATATGTTGCAGTGTCTAAGCCCTCCAAGGCATGTCCTGCAAAATAGCGGCGTATGCTATGCCGCCGGACGACTAGTATAAAATATTTTTGAAATTTGAATAGATATTTTTCAGTCTACTAATCGAATATATTTATATAGGTCCGTAGTTCAAACTTTTTTTTAAAACTATACCGGAAGTTATAACGGCAAACGAATCTTAAAATAGAAACAAGGACATGAGGTTGATAAAATCAAAACTGCATGTACAATACTAATGATTTTCAATTTCTGATAATTAAATATGTATACAACTAAATATATTTAAATTTTCAATTGATTGAAATGAATTTTATATACATTAATGTTTTTCAAAAATTCATTTAGTTTTATTTAACCTTGCATTTTAAAATTAAATTCAACGCTCGTCATAATTTTTCAGACATATGGCTATAGCTCTTTTGATTCTACTTACTATGTTATGTCGCTGATTCTTACACAGCCTTTTCAATGAAAATGCCAACAACCACTAACAATAAAGTGGAGGCTAAGCTAGCTTCCACAGATTTAGGGGATGCCGCTAAACAGTGTATAAATTGCTTAGAAAAAAAAGTGAGAAATTTAGAGAAGAGAAAGGTCAGTACTTTTTTTGTAACAAACTTACCTCTTTAACTGTATACCGGGTACGGGGTCAAGCTGACATTTTTTTCCACCACGACCAATTTTACCGATATTTAATCTGGATACAAATTTATATGTTGTGTCGATTTAAGAATATTAAATTTATTTATATTTAGATCCACTAATATAGATCTAGATAATGATGCATCCACAATATAATTTGCTATGTAAAATATGAGATTACTTGCTATTCAACTCTAGATTAGTAACAGAAGCGTGCATAAATTCAAGATGGCGACCTTTCCTTAGTCTTAGTCACTTAGAGTACCTCATGATTATATTTTTATAAATCATAAGAGAACTCAATGAACCTTTTAGATTTACCTTAAGCCTTTTACAGATATCTTGACTAGAGATATCTAGATCTAGACTACTACTGACACAGATCTGCTAGTCTAGTTTAGTCAAGCCTAGAGATCAAATCTAAACTATGTTGAGACTAAGTAACTTGTCTTGGTAGTTGGTTGAGTCTTGAGACTTGCTTGACTGGCTTGAGTGAACTAATCACAGTCAAGTATCATTGATTGAGTATCATTAGAAAGAAGAATCTAGTCTACTGAAGTCTACAGACTACTGTAAAAGTAGTGTAAATTCAAAGTGAATTGTCATTAGAAAAGATAGATCTACCCTGCTAAATTTACTTTACTAAACTTTTACAGCCACACCAAATCGTAAGACAACTGAAAGTAGATCTAGAAATATTAATTTAAGGTTAATAAACTGGAAAATCTGGGACCACAAATTAGCCCAATATTGCATAAAATATTGTCAGAGAACGTTAGCAGGTATTAAAGTATTTAAAGTTTTTGTTTGTTGAGTGATAATTTTAAGAACAGGGATGACCTTCGTTAGTTTCTTATTACATTTTTTTATAAAAATGCTATTGATATGATCAGTGTTAGTGTTTTCTCCAAAGCTTTTTTTTTACATCGAGACATTTTGTATATCTAAAATATGGTTTTAAAAATCATTAAAATATATATGTCACTTGTGAGTTTAACAAGAAAACCACTGCAACTTAACTGATTTACCCGTGGGCACACGTTGGAGTACAAAGTTAGATTACAATAATTACATTTACTTTAGTTGATAAGATATTGTGATTTTGAATTCCATTTTTATCCATTGGGTATTCAAGGTTAACCTAATGAATACATTCTTATGTGATTAAATATTTGTGGTCTTTAAATAAGAAATTGTTTTAAAAATTTGGATTTACATAATATAATTATTATAATTATTTTGGCAATTTAGGTTTACTTTTATTCACATCTTTAGCTCTAAGTCTTAGTCTAAGTCTACAGTTTTTTTTGTCTCAGAAGATTTTGAAGATAATTATGGCCTACTAATCATACCCATGTCCCATGTGACAGTCTAGTGCATGTTAGAGACTTTAGCTAAGGACTTAGATCTAGGCCTAGCATTTAGAGATAGGTCTAAATATCATATCATCTAGACATTATTGCTTGTCTTCATTGGCATTTCTTATTTTACTTCAGATTATTTAGAATAACAAATTAGGTCATTTTAAACAGTCAATCATAATTATTAAAAGCTATATATCCCAAATGTCTAATGAGCCAAGGTTCAAACATTTTATCTCGCTAATCAATAATAAGATTAATAGTAGGTCATGATATATTTTGTTTATGACATCAATTTACAATTTTTTTCAGTCAAGGATTGAGCAGAATCAAGAAAAAGCCAAAAAAGGAACAAAGCTTGAAAAAGAACAAGAGGTTAGTAGCATTTGCTCTGACGAAAAAAGTTTTTTTTTTACCCACTTAATTTCTGTATCAAAATGGAAAAGATTCTATAAGCTCCTTTTTAGTTACATGTTTATTTTGATAGGTTTCTTTAAATCTTAGTTACATGTTTATTTTGATAGGTTTCTTTAAATCAATATGAGCAAGTGGCTCATGACCTCGAATTTGCCAGAGAACTCCACAAACAGTTTCTCCAAATTTACACAGAGGTAACTTTCATTTTCCAATTATTAAAAAAAATGCTCTGCTCACTGGTATTTATTTATATTACAATAAGTCACTATTTTGTTTTCTAACAGCATGAGAAAATGGCCAAAAAGCAAGCCAAAAGAGAAAAAGCAGAAAGACAAGCCTTAGAAATCAAACGTATCAGTGAAATCCTTCAGCTCCAATCTTTGCTAGACAGTCTTGGGGGTGACAAAGTGAGAGAAGACTTCAAGACTGGTAAACATGGAGCTGTGGTAAGTTTTAGTGACCATCGTCTAAGCTGAAATATCTTTTAGAGGATTACAGTGTCATGACTTGTAAAGCTCTGTATGGAAAATATATTTTTCTAGGTTTTGACTGAAGACAACCTCCAGCAGCTTGATGAGCTCTACCAAGTCATATCCCCTTCTCGGGACGACAGCGGGGAGGACTATCCTCACAAGTTGACGACTGCTGCTGAGCATCTTGTGAACATCCTTGAGGGTAAAGATCGTCAGGTTGTGGGCACTACGTACAAGGAGATTAAAGAGCTGATTACTCTTATTAAAGATTGTGGTTACTTTGAGACAGCCAAAAAAACTGTTGTGGAGGAAGGTAAATTTGTTTTTGAAGCAATCCTTCACAGTGATTTCCTTTTCAAACTTTTTTTTTTTCTTTTTTAATCATGTAGGATATTTCAGTTGAAAAATTATTGTGATTCTCAATTTAATTTTAGGTAGGTAATGATTGGATGGCTGGGTCTTGTAGAAATAAATGAATAACAAATGTTTCTCAATCTAAATTTATAGTTGCTGCTGAAGATAGCCAGACAAATGAAGAACTGGAAGACACAAATGCTGAGACTGTTCTCGAGTCTCCCACTGACGATGTTGAAGTCACCGGGCTTGTTTCTGAACCACCTTCACAGCAGCAACAGCCTATGGACTTGACAATGGGAAGCGCTGATGTCAATCAGTCTCGTAGAGATATACCTAGCCAGGCAAGTGAAAATAATTAGTTTCTG
>JADKLZ010001483.1:25234820-25262701 GCA_021533235.1 Biomphalaria straminea
CCAATACTTTTTTTCATTGGGGATGGGTTGAATCTATCTAGCACCAAAGAGAGCCCTTAATATTGGAAGAAGTTTAACCTTATAATTTTACTGGCAAATGTAAAAAATTAATACATTATTTTCTGTTTGTGAAAAGAAGATTAAAGTAAATTTAAAAAAAAAAAATAATGTGTACTTTATCATGTTAGACCATGTAAAATGTATTAAATATGAACTGTTTTCTTACAGCCCCTGAACACCCGTGAACAAGATGCTTTCTTTGCACCAAGTACTGTTTCCTACCAGGTGGACTCTGAACCACAGTTTTCACAGACTGGTCATGTCTCAGTATCAAGGGTCCCAGATTTTCAGTCTTTTACTAATAATCGACCATTTCAGTTCATTCAAACATCATATGTGATGCCAGAATCAAGTAGGTTCATTTACATGATTTTTTTATCCTTCTATACAAAATATATTGTTTGGTAATTCTACAAGATCTATTAAAATTGTATATCAGAAATTATTTTTACTTCATTAATCATTAAGAATTTTTATTCACCATTGTATTAAATAAACACAGGCATTGATTAAATAGTATTCTAATCCAATTATTTGTCTATTTATGTTATTTTAAACTGTTTTACTGGTGTAGAGAAGTTAAATGAGAATCCATTGACCCTAGAGGAGGAAGAGAAATTTAACTACTCTAAATCAAAATTTTTTTATCTCAACTGTTTATGATGTTAACAAAAAAATGTAATAGATGATTATTATTTCCTTCATGCCACAGTTCCTGTAGTTGTTGACCCAGCTGTCATTGCTGCTCAGCCAGCTGGTGCCTCAAGTCTTCAGTTCATATCTCAGGGATTTGATGCCAGCTCAGCCACCCAAAAGCAGCAAGAACTCTCACACAGCAGCAGCGGTATGCAACACCAACCAACACCAGACTACAGTTCTCAAAGTTATGCCCAGGTTGGAACTGTCTCAGTAGTTTATTCTTTTAGAAGTTTGTTTTGTTGTCTTTTTAGTAGAGAATGATAATGGCAAGGAAATTCATTAAATAATTTGTCTTTTGCATTTCTCCCTACTCTACCTGCATGCTACAGTATATTCTAGTCACTCTTAATTAAATTTCTAATAAACAAGCTAATGAACTAGATATAATAACTCAATAAAAAAACAAACATAGAATTTAGAGTAGATCAAATAAATAAATAGTCTAAGCTACTATTAGAAGAACCTCAGCTTTTTGTTAGTTAACTAGATCTAGTTCTAAATTTCTAAATTTACAGTAAGTAATTTAAAATGATCTATTAGATCATCTATTTGAAATAGAGCTAACTTTTAACATTGTTACAATTTATAGTTGAAACTTTAAGTAAATGCATGGATGCAAGATCGCCGGCATGCCGGAAAAATCAAAGTAAAAAAAAAAGCTTGCCGGCAAAAGCCAGTCCGACCGATTGCCGGCTCGGTATCGGACTTTTTTTTTCACTTGCGATAATGTTTTGGTCTTTCAAACTTACAAATGAATAAGTTGAATTCAAAGAAAGACTGGAAGTTACATTTCTTAAGTTACGGCGCATGCGCTTATTTCCGTACTTTCACTTTATATTAAAAACGTAAACAAAAGTTAGAAACAAATCCGTAAGGCGCCGGCATGCGACGCTTAAGTTAGTTAGTAGATCTAATTCTAGTAAGTTTGATGTGCCGGCATAACATCTACCAAAAACAGAAACCAGACCGAATGTGTAGGCTACACCCCTCGGACCCTTCCTTCACCTAAAATCTTCTTGTAACAGTAAAAGTGACTTCGCGTGGAAAGTCTGTAAATCATCTGATCTATGCTAGTAGACAATAGTAGCATACCGGTATTTAGAGTTAGATCTAATTTAGATCTGTGAATATAATTTGCCATTAACCTGAGAACTCCATGAATTTTAGTCAATTTAAAGACCAACTGAAGAGGTTTTGGGGTCAGACGCGGAAACCGGTGTAATACTTTTTTTTAGTTTCATAATGCTTAAAAAAACATACGTACGAAATATTAGACATATATTCTTTGTAATTATTTAGATATAAGCATTTTAATGTGCGTTTTAGGGCCTATCAAACTTCACAATCTCGAAGCCATTCGAGATCAGATTCTCCCAGACAACCAAGGTCGATGACGTAGTCTTAGGGAAATTAGGTCAAATTATTACAGTTTATGGCTTACAGCGTGTTTCCCAATTCCCTTTTACAGGAAGGCCAGTTTCGAAAACAAAGGCGACTAAAACACACCAATGTATAAAAAGTGGATGTTAGAGTTGGGGAAATGAGGTCAAATCACGCAATTTATGGCTTTACATGTTAGATCTACCGTTTGTCGGCTTTTCTTGATCTAGTCAAGCGAACAGCGTTTCAGCCCACGCACTATGCGCGCCTCAGTTAACGTTTCGTTTTGGTCAAGTTACGCAATTTATGGCTTAGAGTCTAGATCTACATGTTACTATTATTACTGCTTCAGGCTTATTCTAAATCTATATCTACTGCTTTTGACCAAGAACTAGATCTTCTTTTCTCAGATCTTTAATGATGTAGATCTATAAACTAGACCTAAATTTAAATCTAAATTTGATTACCGGTACTCAAAGTCTATATCTACTAATAGTAGTAGGGCCCCTATTAGCAAATAATAAGAAATTAGACCTATCTATTATAGAATCTAGACTGATCCGATCGAGGTGCTGGGCCTGGATCTAGATAAAGTTTAACATTATTTACCTATATAGTCGTCCCTCAATAATATAGGCCCGATATGGGTGAAAAAAATATATTGACTACAATGTTGAACTCATTCAATGTAGTTATTGTAGTGCACGATTAAATTTAGTTTTATTTTAGAGTCACAACCCCGTACAACACTAGTCACTAGCAAATTGAGTAGCAAATAGCTTTAACCTTAACCTAGGCCTAGACTTAAAAAGTAGTCTAGCTGATTTAGATCTACTAGATCTAAATCATAATGTCCAAAAAAACTAAGCAAAAATCAGTATCAGACTTAATCAGACCTATAGATCTACCTGCTACCAATTCTATAATGTTATTACTATATTTTACTTTACGAAATATGGATTTCGTTACACTCTTTCAGAAATATATTGGTATATTCGGGCCTATATAGTTAAATAGTTCTATAAATCTATAGCCTATGTCAAAATTGAAGAATTTTTGTTGACATGCAGTCTATATTTTGATTGGAAAAGAATCATTCGAATCAAGTTAATCTGTAACTGTAACAAGGTTTTAAATTTTGTTTAGACTATCACTATAAATAAAAGAGATTATCCTACTGGAAAAGGAGTTGTTGTTTTTTTCTTTTCTATGGGAAGTAAAAAATAAATTATAGTTTCAATATAATATTAAGTAATGCATAGGCTAATGTTAATGTAGTTATGGAACTCATTTTATTAAATTTTAGTAACCCAATTATTGCCAGTTAATAGCCATTAGTCAATGAATATATTTATATTTTTAAAAAACATTTTATTAAAAAATGCAGAGATATTCATAATTTAAAGTGTTTAATAATTAAGGCTGGCCTCGAAAGATTAATGAGGAATGCAGTATTTTCTGTGGCTACGCAGCCCAACTGCAAACTACATATTTTGCCACGTCCAGTGAAGACATAACCAATTTCCGCTGGTGGTCAATTTAAATGTTCTTTTGAATGTCTACGTCTGTCCTCGGCAGTGGATTTTCTTTTGGCTTCTAATATGTATTCGACGATGCAATTTCTCATAAATAGCATCGTTCGAAGAATGAGATCCAACTCTTTTTTTTTTTTTAAATTTAACCCCTTTACAGATCAATTAAAGTCATCATTGCAATGGACATTCAAATCTACAATAACATAGAAATGATCAAAATTTGAATAAGTTTCGAAATCCAGAAATTTGTGTGGTTCGCGTTCCGAACTGTCTTCTCTGTCGTCTCAGGTTCAAACATTGACTGCTGCCATTAACTAACATTCTGCTAGAGTTTTGTGCTATGATATAGTAATACCGGTATTCAATCCTGATTCAAAGCAAGTGAAAAGGACTAAAATAACAAACAAATAATGTTGTGTGTATAATAAAGAACTCTATTAAAAAGTGATTTTGTATTTACATTTTTTTATTATTTATTATTAAAAAAAATTGTAGAATGTTTCTGTGATTTGTTTCACAATAGAAACAGGGAATATTAACTCTTCTTGTTCTTCCCAAATGATGAAAGATCCATCTAGTAAACTTCTCTGTATGCCACATGTCATATATGTTTTCTGTAAAATAGATTTTTAAAAATTTATTATTAACATTTATACTTAATTATGTATACATATATATAGAACTAGTGGTTATATATATTATATATGTTATACTGATTATCTAATCCAACATTAACATCTATGGCTGCCTTGTAGTGCGGTTTGCGCGCTGGACTGTCATTTGGATTTATCGATGGTCCCGGGTTCTAACCCTGCACGCTCCCATGCCCCAGCGCCCTGCGGGAGGTTTGGACTAGGAAGTAACTATCTTCCGAAAGAACATGAAACATGTAAAACATTTTACAAAACTTTTTTTTTTTACAAACATATAACTCTTATTGTTTGTAATAATAATTAATTACTCTACTCTACACTAGGTCTAGGCAATCTAATATACCAGGTATTTAAGACTTAAAGACATGTGAATAGTATAGATCTGTATTTAACATTACCAATATAAATGATGACTTATTATTTTTTAGATCTAAAGACACTAAAGTCAAGCCTAAAAAGTATAGTAAGGGCTAGTAAAGGGCTATATTAGATCTATTATAAATATATTCCATGTCTATATATAGATTTAGCTTCTAATCTAAAGGCTTTAGGTTTAGTCCTTGGCCTTGACTAATAGATATTTAGATATTATAATAATTAGTGTTACTAATATAATGCTATACTAGTGTTACACAGTGAGTGTAAGTGCTGTAAGTGTAAGATCTACTATAGATTTAGAATTTAGATCTAGTCACCTAGTGACTATGTAAGTGTAAGATCTACTATAAATCTAGTGACTATATCTATATACTATACTAGTATATAATAATATAAGTCTATGTGAGTATGTCTATTATTATAATTATACCAAAACTAAGTAAATCATAGTAAATGGCTGGATCTAATCTAAAATAATCTATCTCTAATTCTATTCTAGTTTCTAGCTACTCTTAGTCTTAGCTCTAGAGGCCTTCTAAAACTTACTTAGTTACTAGATTCTAGATCTAGTCACTCTATCACTAGACAGTGACTAGATAACTTTATAATACATGATTTGTAGTAATACTTAATACTAATAGCTTATACACTAGTAGATTTAAATTTAAGTAGATCTAAGATCTAATCTAGAGTACCCTATTGTCACTATTGAGTATTGTATTGTAAACTATCCAGGGCTATCCTATTCTAGACTGACTAGACTTACTCACTTAGTCTTAGACTAGTTTAATCTATCTATAATTATTTATATTAATTAAATAATCTGCCCTATAATAAAATATACTTTAGTTTGACAAAGTTATCTTCAGGGCATTTTGTTGCATCCCATCATAAGTATAATTTAAAATTGTTTGATAAGTAGATCTAGATCTATATAATCTGAATCGCTATCAATAACGTATCCAGCCATGTCTATATTTTTATTTATTTACATTTCCTAAGTCCAGTACAACACGTCACTTCCGGTTTCGGCCATTCAAGCTGATTTTCAAATCTCGTTATTTTTTACACTTTCAAATTACTTTTTCTAATATAAATACGCTTTTCTAAAATCTCAAATTCTTAGGAACTAACTCTGATGATATGAACTATCTAAATCAATCGCTATCTCAATTTCGAAAAAAACCTCTTCAGTTGGTCTTTAATGATCTCAATACATCTAACGTCTTGATTAGGCCTACTCTAGAAATACGATAGATTCTACAATATTCTACATTGTAGAAAATTATCTTAT
Organism: Biomphalaria straminea; assembly: GCA_021533235.1. Taxonomy (NCBI): domain Eukaryota; kingdom Metazoa; phylum Mollusca; class Gastropoda; family Planorbidae; genus Biomphalaria; species Biomphalaria straminea. The sequence goes on from JADKLZ010001483.1 coordinate 25,240,820, forward strand.
TTATGCTCAATCACTAGAATCTAGTGAAGATAATTCGCGCACAGCCGCGATAAAGTCCGCGAATTTAAGACTTAGATCTATAATAGTCTAGATTTTGATTTACGGCAGTCAGTGAAGATAATTCGCGCACAGCCGCGATAAAGTCCGCGAATTTAGTGACTAAGATCTAGATTTACGTTAGAGTTAGTGAAGATAATTCGCGCACACAGCCGCGATAAAAGTCCGCGAATTTAGTGACTAAGATCTAGACTCTAGATTTACGTCAGAGTAAGTGAAGATAATTCGCGCACACAGCCGGATTTAAGTTCAGTTAATACAAGAATAAAACATTACCTCAAATGCCCACCATGACTCTTGTATCTACACAAACGAACGGGACACGGACACACATGATATATGTAATATCATATAGTTCATCCTTTAAAAGAAAACCTCTTAAAATCTCCTAATTTTGTCATGGAAAAGTGCTACTAACCCTATATATATATATATATATATATATAACTAAAGTTTATTTATGTCGTGAAGAAATAATAGGCATCATGCTTGCAGGTTTTTTGGGGTTGCCGACCCCCCCTTGCAGGCAAAATGGGGTTCCGTTGCTTGCATCCATGTAAATGTAACCCTATAATATACCCAATACTGTCAATAGGAACTTGTTAGGCTTGATTACATAGTAATTAACTTGGGCATAGGCTTGCAAGGTCATTAGAATAGACCCAAAGAAACCATTTTTTTCTTTCTAGTAGTAGTCAAATATTTCTGCTCTTCTTGTCATTTCCTCAAAATTTCATGTTACATTATTTTCAATCAGACCACTTTTCTATACCCTGAGTACATTACTTATGTAGCTATTTGGGGCTGGGGGCTGGCAATGACTTAGTAAAGTGGTTAAGCACTTGGCTTCTGAACCAGGGATCCTGGGTTTGAATCTTGGTGAAGAGTTTTTAATTTCTGGATTTATATTTAGATTATCTTTAAATTTAAAAAAAAAATCTTTGTTTTAGAATGACAACATATATTCAACATCGGGAGTAGATGAATCCGATCAAATTTCATCTCATTCGAACATGATGGCTCATATTGGAGAAGACGGAGTTACTTATGAGATTCCCCCTACCATTCCCATGCCACCATCGCAGTCGCAGCAGGTATGCATTGTTTTGTATTCTATTTTTTTGAAATTTATATTGAGTTTTTATGTTTCTTGTTTTTGGTTGTTATTATTAAGCACAAGAGTCTCACAACAAAACATTTTAGTTGCTTTGATATTTAGCCTTTTAAATGTATTAAGTGCATTAAACAGGTCTCAGTCACACTCTTAAAGGACTACAAGTCTAGTTGTCCAAAATTGTGTTATCAACATATGCCTACAAATATTTTGCAATTTTTATCTCATGTGATTAGTTCTTTACATTAAAAATACTTAAATATACTTGTTTTACCAAACTCTCGGCATTTTGCCGAGTCCAGAGGGTGCACTTTGAAAAAAAGCTGTTTGAACTAAGCGAGTTTGATATAACCAGGTTTGGCTGTACTAGCTATAGCTTTTTGATGTGCTTGTTATTGTACTGTGGTGTAGTAGCATTTGTGACTAGTAAAGGTTGAAATGATTTGTTGTGAACAGGATCAAGCGCTTGATCAGCAGCAGCAGCAGCAGCAAGAGAAAAAATTTCAAATGAATGCCAGTGCTCCAGTATTCCAGTCTATGTATTCTCAGGTAAAAGCCATATCCACCTGATATAAAACAAAATGAGTATTTCAATAGTAATCCATTTGGAAAGGCTAATTTGCAAAACTGATGGCAGCATGTTGTCTCAATATTGCTTGTAGCTTTTAGTCACACCAGTTATGGATGTAATCTATTTGTTAAACACCCAACAGGATGACTTCAAGTCAAACCTCGTTATATCAAACTCGCTATTTAATCAGTACATGTATGGTACTGGCCTCTGGGATTTATGCTACCTTTGAGTTTTATAAACAAGTTTATTTGACAATTTCAAAAGACAAATAATATGTTTTATATATTGAGGTTTGACAGTTTTTAAAACTATTTAGTTACATGTACTGATTCAATTATTATGTCATTTCAGACTTCTGGTGGCCAAACTGTTTCAGGATCTTCGCCTACAGGAGATCAGCAAGTGCAAACATCAACTAATGAATATTCTAATTCACCTGGTGGAGAATTTGGTCAACAGACTGGAGATTTTCAGCAAAATTATCAAGGTATTCTATGTTTGGATAAAGTTCTAGCATTTAGCGTTTCAAAAATTATAGTCTACCATTTCTGATATATGGTGTTTCATCTATTGTTATATTGTATTGTTATATTTTAAAAACAGGAAATAATGGATTCCAAAGTTATCGGGGAAGTAGAAGTGGCTTCAGAAATCGAGGTGCCGGTGCTGGAAGTAGAGGGTCTACTGCTGGAGGCCCAGTTCAGAATGGATTCAGCAGCCGTGGAGGAAGTACCAATACAAACAATAGTCGTGGTGGTCGAGGTGATGATTATTTCCATTTAAACTAGATTTTTCTCTGTCGCAGTGTATGTGTAATGGAGGATTCATCTACTGTATACTATTCTTATCATTTGACACATCTAGGTGGAGGATATCAAAATTACCAGTCCAGTAATAGTTACAGGCCTGAAGGTTTTCAAAAAAATTACTCTTCAGGTGGGAATAACTATTCTGGGAATAATTACCAACCTAGAGGAGGAGTCAATAATACAAGTTCCAGTGGATTTTCTCGTGGTGGTGCTGGTGGGAGCAGAGGTGCTAATAACTGTAAGTGTTTTTATCTTATTTGATTGGATGCTAGGCTAAGTAAAACCAACTGCATTCATATGTATTATGTTCATAACTGTAATCAGTAGTTCACTGTATATGTATAAACATATATTGTCTAGTAATTTAAGGTAGTTACCCTTCATTAATGAGCAGTCTATGTGACAGAAGCTTTATCTGTTTCTGTAACCAATGCTTAAAAGTGTTCTATTGACAACATAACAAATATTGGGGTATAGCAAACCAACTACCTTTTATTTCCCATTTTAGAACTTTTGTTTTAAAATTTGAGCAAATGAAGTTATTACAGCATTTAGTTTTTTGTATAAATACATTTGTTTAGAATTTTGGGGTCTAAAATATTTGATTATATCTTGCCAAGCTTTACTTCATTGTCAAGGTTAAATATGTTAATCTTGAATTTTGAAGCTAGGCATACAGTAAATCAAATTCTAGGCTCCACGATTGGTGTATGTGTTATTTATCACTGATCACTAAACAACTAGATTACATAACTGTTAATAGTTACTTATAGTTTGTGCCATAGGCCATAGAAATGTGTATCAGAGTTATTTATACTTTTATTTGGTTTGTTTTTAAACATTGGACAGTTTAAATATTTCATTATATTGTTGTATTCACAATGTCGTCATTTATGACTTTATTACCTATATCCAGAATCCATGGTTAGGATAGTTGTAAATGGTACTGGAATCTCAGATTTTAAAGTTAAGCATTTCCATTTGGTGGGTGTATTATTCATTCCTATTGCTCAATCTATGGATTAAGACAATAATCAGTAGTTGAAAAAAAATTGATTTGTTATCAAAATTTTAATATGAAATATATAAAATGTACAATAAATGTTACATTGAAAAGGTTGACAAATGGTTCTTGATTTTTTTTTATAAACCTTATTGTAACTATGTTGCGCCAAATTTAGAACACCAAAATTTCTCCCACACTGATTCTCGGATCATATTGAAACTTAGCATAATATTAATCATTTATTGTACCTAACAAAACATGAATTATTTAACCAATTAATCAATTTATTATTAGTATTTAATTAAAGTAGTCCAGTGTTGATTAAGGAAAACAAATCTTTGATGGATATGGCTATAAATGTACTATTGTTTCCATTATATACTTTTTTTTTTTAAATATCTGGTTTTTAATTTGATTAAATTATTTTGTACATTTTAAAATTCTTTATAAATCTACCAATATTTTGACACTATTATTCATATCTTGCCATTTTTTAGACTACTTCATTATCAAGATTTGAAATAATGTAAATTTTGGGCATTGAAGTTAGGCATACATTAACTAAAGTTCCAGACTCCACGGTTGGTGTGTGTGGTATTCATCACTGATCACTCAACAACTGGATTACATCATTGTAAATCTAAAATGTCTAAATAACAGCAAACTATTTTTATAATTTATTTCTGTCCCACAACATTATGATCCTAAATGTTCTGGAAACTCAAGCCAGTGAATGGTAATCTGAATAAAGCACTATTTGTTATGGAAGTCTTACTATATTAAAATCTTGTAGTAGTAGTCTGGTCAATAGCATACAAAGCTTTTTATGTTTCTCCTTTTTATTTTCACCTGTCAGGTTTGTATTTTTTTTTTAAAGATTTTTTTTTTTTTTGCCAAATCTTTTACTTCAATATCAAGGTTAGATTCAATGTTGACCTTGAGAATTGAAGTTGGGCATACAGTAAATCTAATTCCAGACTCCACGATTGATGGGTATGTTGTTCAGCATTGATCACTAAACAACTGGAATACATTGGTAGATGCAAGTAGTTACTATTTTTTGTTGGCTCTTTAATGGAATCGACTATGGTAGAAATCACAGAAATATTTATTTCTATTGTATAAAAGATTTTCTTTTGACAAAGCTTATACCAACTCACTCGCTCTGTCGGAATGTTTGTACATATTAGTTCTCTCTCACCCAATTTTTGGATCACGTTAAAATTTTGCACCGTTATTTCTTTTACCTGACAACACACAAGAATCAATTTTACAAATCAACTAATTAGCAAATTAACTATTGACAATTAATTATTTTGTTTAGTATCTTGAACAAGGGAAAGAAATTGTATTTGACAAACAGGTGTGGTGGTATACATTGATTTAGTCCCCTTGAGGACTCGAGCCTTGAGAGAACTTTTTTATTTATGCATTTAAGAAAACATTCATGTACAGTTTCACCAAGATACCCCCCTTCTTCCTTTCAAAATTTGTCCAGACAAGTGATAGGATCATAGTGCATTGAGAAAGCTAAACAAAATCAAGTGGTAAAAAATATTTCTATTGCACAGATTTATATGCCTAGGTCAACCATACATATAATTACACAACTGATCCAAACTGATAGATACAATTACACTAAATATGAGCTTTTTTTTTTATTTAAAAATTATATCTTTAAAATATTTTTCTATTTGTAATCATTTTTAAAAGTATACTGTATTAATTAATTTAAAAGAAATGTAACACATAGAATTCTTGCCTATGTTTGCTTCGTTATCAAGAATAGAATCCATGCTAGTCTTGAGTAGTGAAGTTAGGCATACACTAAATCTAATTCCGGGCTCCACGATTGGTAACTGTGGCATTCGTAACTGATCACTATACAACTGGATTACAATATTCAACAGTAGCAAATAAGAAATTTTTCTTACATTTTTAAAATCTTACTCAATGTTCCAAGCTTGACTTGATTATTCAAATGATGAACCATCCTATTTTAACTTAAAATCTGCATTGCATTGTTTTTATAGACATATTGATCTTTATACCTAGGTGCTATAAAAGTATATTTTAGTATTGTTGCCAGATTTTTATTGAATTACAACTGCTGGGTCAATATTTTTTTTGTCCATAATTTTTGTTTTCCTTTTGCCATATCTTACTTCATTGTCAGATTAATTTTTTATTTTAATCTTGAGTAGTGAAGTCAGGCATACAGTAAATCAAATTCCAGACTCCACGATTGGTGGGTGTGGTATTCATCGCTGATCACTATACAACTGGATTACATAATTCATGAAAATGTTATATAGCTTCTCCTTTGTGGTCAAAGATGAGCACATTTCTCATTTCCTATGAACTCGAAGATGGCTGTACAGTCCAATCTATGCTTTAAAAAGCCGGCTGCATATGTGGCATTGGTGGGTTGGTTCGGGGTTCTTTCGCCCTGGCCATTCTTCTTGCTTCCAATCTTGAGACTCTGAGACTTGCGGTTTCTTGACATGGGGAGCATTTGAGAGCTAGTGCTTCCCAGCTGTGAATGTCAATATCGCATTCCTTGAAGAAGCTCTTGGGAGTGTCTTTTTAGCACTTGTATTGGACTCCCTGGGAGCGGTTTCCTACACAGCACACAACTTCTCACAGGTGGAAGTAGTTTAGCTTTTTGGTGTGGCGGGAGTATAGGATCCAGGACTCTACAGCACTGAGACTTAGTTTTGTGGATATGCTGAGTCCTCTCCATTGCCACACTTGTTCTTGGAAGTCTGCCAAAAGCAGCACTGGCACAAGCAATACGGAAGTCAACCTCGAGCAACCCCAACCTCATCATCTAGATTGGCTTTTGCTGATGTTATAGAGCTTGTGACATAGTATTGTTGAAAAATATTTTGATTTTATTTCAATAACACATCATCAACTGGATCAATTACAGTTTTTTTTTTCTTTCTTTATAAAGATGGATATGTTTAAATTTGCCATATTTTACTTCATTATCAGATTAGGTTTAATGCTAATCTTGTGTAGTGAAGTTAGGCATACAGTAAATCAAATTCCAGACTCCACGATTGGTGGGTGTGGTATTCATCACTGATCACTATACAACTGGATTACATATTTCATTTAAATGTTAAGAAATTGTGATGTAGTATTGTTGGAAAATATTTATTAGATTTCATTTAATAACACATCATCAACTGGATCATTTAACTTTTTCATTGTTTATAAAGATGGATGTTTTTCAATTTGCCAAATCTTACTTCATTATCAGATTAGATTTAATGTTAATCTTGAGTAGTGAAGTTAGGCATACAGTAAATCTAATTCCAGACTCCACGATTGGTGGGTGTGGTATTTATCACTAATCACTATACAACTGGATTACAAAGTTTAATTCAAAGGTTCATGGTGCACTAAATGAAATATATTTCTACTACAATTACTATACATTTATCAAATACAACTTTGAAAAAAAAAAGTATATGCACTTAGAATGTTATTTTGACAGCTTAAAAATCACTTTATATATAATCATACCTACTGAACTAAGGTTTTCGTTATCTTGGAGTTTTATCTAGAATTTTACTTAATATTAGAAGGATTGTTGATCTTGAGTAAAGAAGTAGTGCAGAGAGTAAGCTCAATTGAAATCTCCACATCTGATAGGCTTCACATTGATAACTCCTCACATAATGAAGATACAATTTCAATTATGTTTTATTAGGATGAGCATAAGAAGTATTACATATATTTTCAAGCTTGTTCTTCAAAATAAATACTTTATATTTATTTAGTTGCCTTGCTGGGATGGGTATAAAGTTCCTGTTTTTTTCTAATGCCTTATAGAATGCAACATAAATAATTAAAAACTCTTTTGTTTTCCAGCACCTCGTGGAAGCCCCGGAGGAGCAGGTGCACCAAGAGGAGGCAGTGGGATCCAGAGAGGCTCTTCAAGAGGAGCATACAACCGCCCTTTGCCAGCCCAGTAGAAAGATCATCAGTGCTCTGAATTGAACAGCAACAATCACTCATTTAAAACAGATTTTTTTCCTTGACTGGAACTGTAGTATATGATATCAGATGTGTTAGTTTGGAAAAGAACTCTTTGTTGTGGGGGTGTAAATGTTTGTCCCCTTTGACTTGTCATCCCATCTGGTCACACGTTTAAGAAATCTTTGTAGTCCTCGTTGAAGTGTCTCATCACAAACAGTTCATTCATTTTCCAGTGGTGATTCTAGTCTTTAAGTGTTAATGTTATCATTTATTCTCGATGGCTGGTCTTAAGATTGATGTTTTTTTTAAAAACGTTTTTGAGTCCTGCTTCATTAAGAGTTTTGACCTTAGCAATAGTGGTCTAGTAGAAGCTAGAGCATTTGTTTTTCTCTAGTGACCCTAAGGAAAATGAAATATGTCATAAGCTTTGAGCACTGAGGTCTATAAAGATTTCTGTCTATGCAGAAAGAAAATGTCTGTTTATATCTCACCAACATTTTCTTTCTTTATGTTGATGTGGCTTTGATGAAAGTTTTTGTGTAAGAATCAACGACAAACAACAAAAAAATCATTTTATTTCCATAATTGCTGTAAGACATTTCTTTAAAAAAAATTTTTTTTTTTAGGCTGCATATTTCAAAGTTGTTTTTATTTTTATAATTTTGATTTTTTGTTTGTATGGAGAATGTTGGGAGAAAAAAAAAGGGAAGGTCATGATCAAATGTATTCCTTAAACAATTTTTTTCAAACAATTGTGACTTGTTTTATCAACATTATTTTTACAGGAATACTAAAACTAATTCATGTTGTTTATTTCTTTATATTAAGGACTCTGTTTTGATAAGTGCTAGTTCATACTCAAGTTTTCAAAGTAATTACAACTCATGGGAATTTGTGTTTGTTGCTGCTGTCCAGGTTTAAGGAATGACTTAAAAGTCAGAAATGTTGGTGCCTTGAAACGGATGGGTCTGTGGTCTAGGACTAGCAGCATTCAGCCTTGTTAGGTACAAGATTTAGCTAGGACAACTCTGGACTAGTGGTTGTTTTGTCTGGTATTCAGTATTATGTAGTTTGTATGTGTAGGCCTTCAATTCAGACCTTCATTACAAAGTTCTTGTCTTATTTGACTTTTGTTAACATTTATTGTGGAACATTTTTTTAATCAATGGAACTCTCCTTCTCCCACACAATTTCTTTTGGGAAATAAAAGTTGATTGAACAATGAAGTGTATATTTGGTCTTCTTTTTATCAGATGCACATTTCTATTTGCAAATTTATATGAAAGCTTTATCTGCACAGACTTTCAAGATGCCACAAAAATAGGTTTAAATTATTGAAATTAAATAAAAAGAAAACCCCAAAATACCAAGCAAAATTAAAAAAGAAATATTCCCTTATAGAATTATATTCTTAAAAGTTATAATATCAAAAGATCAGTTTATTATTTTGCTTTCACTGGCATTGTTCTATTAATGTGAATGTTTTTATTGAGAAAAGGATGTAATCACAACATTCCAATAAGGATGAATAAAGCAGTCTTAGTCTTCAAGTCTTGTACACATTAATACTTGTTACACAAGAAAACAAACTCAGTAAACTGATATGAATCTGTTAGCTTATTTTATGTACATATCTACATTGTCAAATTCTACAAAAACAAACAGAATATTTATTTTAAAAAAAATATACCAGCATAATAAAAACAGAAGTTTAAAAAAAAAAAAGCAAAATCATTTGGATTCTGTTAAAATTTCAAATTAATTTCCTTTGAAATATAAAATGACAAACATATGACTAGACAGCCTTGGCTAGACACTCATGACCTGCAGGGCAAGAGAGACAGAAGTACATGGATATATAGTTCATACCTGAATTGCACAGTTTGTGTAAGATTATCAAGTGCACAACTCTCAGATAGATTAGCAAGCATACACACTATGATAAAAGGTGAACAGCAATACTAAATAAACAGACATTGCTTGAACAAGTAATCCTCCTATTGTAGTGATATGTTCAGGATTTAGTGTGAGTCATTGTAGTTCAGGAATCTCTAAAACTGTGAGGTAGTAGATTTTTATTTGTATGGTAACAACTAACACAATGATGATAGAATTACTTGTAGCTAGTTTGCTGTTTAACTATTGATTCACCCTAATGAAAGATATATTGCAACTTATAAATTGGTTATATAATCGCTTTAGTATGTCATCATTTTATTGGTCATGTTAAAAAAAAACAATAGTAATATCTAGATACGGTACTACAAAAAGCACTGTTTGAATATAAGCCATTTATAAAATGGATTGTTTTAATGTGTGACATTTAACAAAAATAGCTTACTATAAATACAATCAACACACCTGAATGTTATTACAATATTTTTTGAAGATTATGTTACAATAATAGAATGAAGAAAAACTTTTGAAAAACATTTGTGCCATAACAAAATAAGCACAAATGTTTATTTCAAAGAGTCAATGGTCCCATGATGTCTTGGAGGTAAAATGAACATTGTTCCTAAGTGATGTTGAAACATTTTGATTACACACAAGATATGATTAAACAAAAACATCTAGACAGCATGTTCCATTCAGGCAGGTCAATAATCATTAAAACATGTACCATGAGAAAGCCAGTTCAGTGGCAAGATTATTCCATGGCTGATTGATTAAATATTTCAAGCAAATTGTCAACATTTGCACAACTTAACCAAAATTGTGGAAGCCATAGTTGCCCACTGGTAGAGAGTGAAGGGCTAGTCAAGCTCCTTGAAGAAAACTTTAGTCACTATAAATCTATTGAACAGAAAAAAAAACATCAAGGGTATACTACTTCTATCGCAACCAGGATATAAAAGTATGATATATAAATCAGGAATATAACAATCATTGACTTTATGTTTCAGTAATACATTTCAAAAGTTATGTAAGTAGACAGCCACAAACTGCAAAGGTTTTTAATGAAGAAAAACTTTTTACATTTTTCTTTATACAAGCCTATGCCCTGAAGTTAAAGGACTGCAGACTTGTACAAGAATTACAGTGTCAGACTAGTCAGGAGCAACATGTACATATATTGGCCAGATAAAAGAAATAATAAATGCTTATTTCCTTTTTATTTTTTGTTCTTACACATTTCTCTATACAAAACAAGCTGAGCATTCATACACCAGCTAGTCTAGAGAATAAGTTAACTTCAGCTGATCATCAATCAGACCACACCCATAAAAAAAGAAAAAAACAAACAACAGTATTGATAAGTAGTATTGCACAATGACAATAATGGAGCTAATCAAGCTTCAAGCAGCTCCGTTCATCTCAACCAATGCAGGAGTGAAATAAAATCAAGTTTAAAGTACACACAAAATTCGTTCCGATTTTTGTTGTTGCATAATTACTATTTATAGAGAAACATTGACAACCACAAAAATGAGTAACTTTAAATTAAAAAGCAAAGCCTTAGACAGAAAGGAGAATGCAACTAGCATGAAATTAACTTAATGTGAGGACTAAATTTTGATACTAACACATAAGAGGAATGTAAATTATATTGAACCTAATATCACTGATCTCCTGGTCAAAGTTTAAAAAGATTGACACACTGATACAGGAAAATGCAGGACAAGTTGGATGAAATGGTATCGCAAGTGGTGAAGAAGCAGTTGTTTGTAGACTTGGTGAGAGGACTGTGGCTGTACAAACAGTGGTGATGGAGGGGCTGCGATACTGTCTGTGACTGTGTTGTTGGCAAGTCTTGTGGGTGTGACTTTCAAAACGAGGAGTGTGACAATGATTGCTGCGACCATTTCATCAAGAAGTACCAACTTGAAAAGAGACAGATGAAGAAAAAAGAGAAATGATGTCTGAATCTTTTGCACCTGAAGTACCTCATGAGCCAGACAGTTTCAAGACAACATTGGGCTTGCAAGACAACATTGGGCTTGCAAGACAACATTGGGCTTGGGTCTGCTTCCAAGCATGTTGCTGTGAACTTAAAATACCTCTGGCTATCTGCCTGTTCCTACGAGAGAAACTCCGAATCCTGATAACAGCACAGTGATGTTAAATCAGAAGCTACTGAGTTCCGCCCAAGTTTCTTTAAATCAGAAGCAACGGAGTACCGCCCAAGTCTAGAGCTGATGAAGAATCTATGCTAACAACACTGCCTCCATTGGATTATTACAGTATTAAGCTTGTCTACCTGGGTAGGGCCTTTCGATGATGGTAGGTAAGAAGAAAAAAATGTGTTGAGTTATTGTTTACTGCTAAAAGAGAGGGTACAGGCTAATAAGAAATTGAGAATCCTTTAGAAAATTTTTCTTTCTAAACTCTTTTTTAATCAAAAGATAAGCATTTGAATTGATAGTAGATACATTTATATCTCAGTTTAAAATCTTGCAAGCCTATTAACCATGTAACTTTTAATTTCCTTGAGGAGCATTTATAAAAAAATGTTATGATTTTTGGTTACACGAATTGTATTATTTCCAATAAGAGGTGCTTGAAAGTAAGTGCTATAAAGATCAACTCATGCACCATTTTGCCCTCACTAACATATAGGAAAGTAGCTGGCAGCAAATGTTCTCTAAAGATACAGTTTGAGGGGGTCTCACAAAGGCTACAAGGACACACATTTAAAGCCTAAAAGAAAAGCCTTTGTAGACGTAAAGAAAACTTTAGCAGACCCTCTGGGTACAATGGCTTTGTCTGCATCAGTTTGGAAAAATATGCAGGTCAAAGCAGCGTTTTTGTAGCCATGTGAAACACTGCACTCATCCTGAATCAACAGAACCAAAGACATTATTATAATGTCCATTGCTGTTACTATGCATAGCAACAAAACTACCTAGAACACTTAGGGTTGTAGGGTTACATAAGAATTCTTTTTGTTGAGTTTATTTAGTGCTTCATTTCATAAAAAAATAGACAAATTCTTGAAAACCAATTTTTATGAAATTTTATCACATTACAGAAATATTTTGCACTGTTGCTTAACAAAAACACTCTTCTTAAAAGAAGAATGTCATTTATAAAACAATAACTTATTAGACTTTGACATATTTCTGTGAGACTTTATTAACTCTTTCTCTCTGTAATTATTTACCATATTCTGGTGTAGTCAACATTGGTATCGTCAGTTAGGAGAGAAAGAGATAAAAAAACAACAACTTTAAACACAATTTAAAAGAAATAGTAGCAAATAATATACACCGAGCTATATAATGCTGAAAAAAAAAAGTCTTTATCTAATAGCATGGATAAAGTAGCTAAAATAATTTCCACAAAATTTAGAATAGGCTATGTGAACAAATAAATTCAGAAATGGGAAATTCTTCTAGCAAATAAGTTTGAGCAAAAGCATATGCAACATTATAAGGTATACTCTAAAACTTAAGAAAATGTAAATGAAATGTGATGCTGCCAAGCAAAACCAGACACTTGATGAAAAAAAAAAAGGATTGTCAAAAATTATAATGCTGAACGCCTGGACTCTGGACCTACATAAAAAGCTGTAAACTTCTTGGATGAGAAAACAAAAAAACTAGATGGTCAAATTAAATCAGCCCAGAGTATGTGACAAAGATCTAATAAAACTGAATCTTTTCCACCAAGTAGCTGGTTTAGTCAGACAATGCTGTGTTAATTCTACTAAGTTACAGAAAAAGATAAAAAAAATAAAATAAAAATAAAAATAAAATTAGGATAGTAATCTAAAATGATTTCTATAAACCAAGAACATATAAACATTCCTGTTAAATCTTAGCCTGTCACAAGCCATATAGGGTAGAAAACTATCTAGACCTCAAATGGTGCAATTGTTAAGGAATAAGTGATTATAAGAAGTTTGAATATTGCTAGAGTTTATTTCTAGGTCAACATAACAAAAACTCATCACATTCATGTTGTTCATTGAGCTTTTTAATTTTTTAAAAAATTCTACTAATCTAACTGCAGCTCTGCAGTTCCAACAAAATGATCCAACATACCTGCCAATATTTAAATATTGGTGGTATATTAGGCAAAATTAGTGTGCTACTACAGTAGTGAAGTCAAATATTATAAAATAAATTATGACTCCATCTTGTGAAAATGTATTTTGAAACCATAGAAGTTGTGGTGATCACCTCTACAACAACCTCATAATGCTTCGCAGTAACAGGCTGATGGATATAACGTGCTGTAGAAACTCTAGTCAAAACTGCCTGTAGGTCTGTTCAAGAGATCTTAGCATCTCCAACACAACAAGAGAGTAAAAATAATGAAAACTTCAACAAGCATCAAACTTTATCACGGTTGGAATTTTCAGCTAGAGCTTTCCTGCTTACAGGTTTTGTCATGTCTCGATTTCTTGGTGGTAGGGGCGGCTTTCTGTCTCGATCATGGCTCTGAAATGGTAGTTCACTTTATTAAGAATAGGCTAAATGTAAAAAAACTTCTATTTATAGTTTTTTCAAACTGAATTTTATCAGATCTTTTGGTAGAGGAAAATAAGTAAATTACTTAAAAAGAAAAATTAAATGATCTCCCTTACATTATCTACCCATTTACATTGAGTAAAAACTTTATGCTACTGAAGCTATTGTGTAAAAAATATCTTGTTAACAATTTTCTGGCAACCTTGAAAAAGGTGACACTAGTATTAGTTTAAAAAAAAATTCTTGGCATTCATTAGAAGATCAACAAAATATATGAGATTGCATAAGTAGGATCCACTATGACACACATTGTATTTGAGAGAAAAAGGTTTTTGAAAGTAGGAAGGACATAGATTTAGTATCTTGATTCATCAAAATCCGTCTTTAAAGATTTAATTCAATGATTAAAAAATATTTTTTTTTGCTTATCAATATAAATTTTATCATAAAATAAACTTTTAAGAAAATCAAATTTTAATTTTAAACAACCAAATTAACAAAAAAAAAAAAAAAAAGATAACTCACATCAGAATCTCCATTCTCTTTAGCTGAAGAACAATAAGAAGCTGGCACTAATTCAGAACAATAGGAAACAGTGCTGTCTGTGCTAATTTTTCTGTGGTTCTCTCCTCTTGGGGATGACATTAAAGCTTGAAGGTGCTCACAAACACGGCGGAAACGTCGAGATGGACCTACAGCAAGGAAAAGAAACATTAAAACAGCAATCGTTATTTAAAAAAATAATTAAGGACCTTAGAAACTGGAGTGCAGGGTGAGGCAGGGTGCTATGATAAAAAGTAATCAATGGCCCTAACATTTTTCATGTTGTGTAGGTTACCTATAAGAACTAAATGGACAAAAAATTTCTGAATATCAGACTCAAAATATTTCTATATATGTCACTTTATATCTACTCAGCCCAAAGACCACCATGAATGGACAACACATCAATGTGGTAGACCACTTTACGTAGCTGGGAAGCATAGCATCTAGTGATCCATCACTTTCAAGAGAAGTTGATAACCATTTTGGTATAAGGCAAGTAGATGCGCAAATCTAAAGACTTACCAGATACAAGTGTGAAGGTCAAGCAAAATGTTGTTGCCGATGCTGCGTCACGCTCTCCTGGGGCTGGGCTAATGTCCACTTGAAACCGAACATTTCTAGAGAACATTGAAGAGCCGCCACCCCGCCTGTACTCCCCACGAAATGTTGTTGTAGATACCACACAGTGGCTCAAGTCACAAGTCTGTAAATACATTTTATGCAGGTTATATAACAGATATGTAACATTTGAAAATTAGTTTTGTAAAAACCTACACGCTGAACTCAAGGTAAAGGCGAAGCCACCCCTTTCAGACCTTTTGATCTATAGGGGGCAGGGGATGTACATGACCAGCAATTAAGGAGGGTGTCATGTGGTCAGCACAATAACCAGCTATCTTTGTGTCCCAATGTACATCAGGTAGCCAGTTAAGTGCATTCAATTGCCTCCTTAAAATCCTGATATCCTAAATCCAAGCTTCACCAGGATTTGAATTTCAGACCCTTCAGATCAGAAGCCAAGCACTTTTCTGTTCAGCAACCACACTTCATTCAAACCTCCAGTCTCAAATAAAAACATTACTCCTCTACCAAGTCCAAACCTTCAAAAATAGATAATGAAAAAAAAAAAGCTACATTTTTTTCTCTAGTGCCATTAGAAAAATAAAGTATTTATATGTCATTAGCACTTGTGTGTTTGAAACGTGTATACAGCAAATATGTAGATTATTCAATACAGCTAATATTTATATTTTCAAGGTTATCATGATGATATTAATTATTAATTATAAAAAAAATGTTAATAAACTTGTTCTACACAGTCTGTGCTACAAATTAACTGGTTTGTTATTGTTTTTAATTTCCAATTAGCACTGTTGTATGTAATTTGAAATAACCGTGTTAAAAAAATGAAATGAATGAAATCAGGTTTGAGCTTGATCAGCTTATAAAACATCATTGTCTATCCTCAACTAATCAAAACTTGACCTCAAGTCTGTTTGATTTCTTTCAACTTACTGAAAGGAAGGCATGCACCAAATCAGCTTTGACTTGGGAAAAACTTTTCTCCCTGACCATAACAAAATGATGTTCTTGTTCCATTCCCATCAGTCCTCCAAACCAAGATCTTTTGGCAAGTCTGCAGAGAAAATATTCAAAACTTCTATAACTTCTTTTTAACCTTTAATACACAGCATATATATATTTTCTGTTAATAACCAGGTAAAGTGGACATGCTAAAGAAACATTAACACAATGTTGTGCGAAACAATAAAATAAAGTTCATAATGATGGGGATTGAAAAAAGTTGTTCTGTGCTGATGTTTAGATTTGAGTACAGTAATAATAGGGTTGTAATTTAGTATACCTTATATCTAAAGTATATTTGCAGTATTTTCTAAATCAATAAGGTTATAAAATAGGAAACTATAATTTTGGATAATAAGGAAAAAGACTATAAAAATAGATACAAGCATCACTTACTCAGGTGATGACTCTGGTGTCATAGTGATTTCATCTGATGTTGGAACTGGGTGGAAAAAGAGAAAGTAAAAAAACACTTTTCAAAAAAAATTTATAATTATAGGAAATAAGCCAAGTGTAATTTAAAGTATACTTTACTTTTCACTATAATTGCTACTTAAATTGATATGTGATATTCATATTTAATTAAGAAGTTGAGGCTTACTTACACAACAATTGTTAGAATTAAAGTATCTTAACCTAAACTAGTACAATGACAAATTTCAGTAAAAGATCCAAAACATTTTGTATGAGAATGGATTACAAATTTAAAATAATGTGATAACACTGCAAAAGTATCATTGCATGTTGTAATCCTTCTGTACCAAACATGGTAATCTAACTATTAACACTTGTTGTAAATGTTTAAAATAAACATTACACAAGTACCTAAAGTGGAGGAAGGTATAACAAGTTAAATCATGGATTGCATTAAGATACCAGACTTTCTAGCTTTGATACACACATTGCAAGACATTTATCATTGATACAATGTTCTGTAAATCTTTTGCTAGTATTCATGTTACCAATTTATTATTATATGACCATATGGTTTTATTAGGCTGTTAATTTACTAATTTTGCTTAAAAAATTTTCAAGAATAGTTAAACAGTCAACAACTTAGGACTAAATTCGTATCTGCTTTTGGGCTTTGTGCTTCAATTGTTTAATTCTAGAAGGTCATGTGACTACTTTTTGTGTAAGATTTATTAAACCATGATTTAAAACAACAAAAAAAGTTTCAAACTTAAAATGGCATGAGATTAAATGAGGCTGTTAGTTGAAAACATATCACATGACAGGGTAAATTCAAATCAATGTTAACCAAAATCAACTTTTGATAATTTATATATTAAATGGAACAAAATATTTACATGTGACCTGCACAGATGTAGAAGATTATGCTTAGAAAAATAGGGAGGGTGAAATTATGAGACATTTCAACAAGCACCGTGGAAATAAAGTATTAATAAGCCATGGTGTAAACATGGAAAGTATTAGCAAGTGTGTAACAACAAAAGTCTGAATACAGAGAAAAAGTAATAAAAAAAAATTGTTTACACAATTTTTGAGAACAAGCTGATGAACTAATACATGGGATATCCAAATTGCTTTGTCCTAGTTGTAACCTCAACCCTCTACTATTCATCTATTTTAATATACACGAGTTGAAAAAGCTTTTGAAAGATCCCTTCATGGGAGAAGTGTAGAAAAAAAAAACCCAGAGAATATTACCTTTTTTTTTAAACTGATGAGACAGATGTTTGTGAAGAGTAAAAAAATTAGATAGCTATGATGTGATCAATGCAAATAATTTTGTTCTGGAATATATATAGGTCAGGTTCTAGCAGCCTAGAACTCTGTGAGATATAATGTGTGAAGGACATAATGATAGTCCCCAGCACTAGACTCACAGTCTGATAACAATACAGTTTATAAATAGCACGTGAATAAATGTAAATATTTTTATATCCATATTTTTTAAAGATATATAAATATCTAATAATTAAAAACATTGAACTTTAATATATACATTTCAAGCATATCTTCATTTCCCAACATTTGTAAAATATCAAAGTTATCACAAATTATTTCTTCTGGAAGCTAAAATAAAGATCCCAAGATTGTTAATTGTTTTAGTAATGTATACTATTTCTCATTATAAAGATAAAGTGTTCTACCTCTAATTTATAAACACACAGAGTATAAATTACATGTGCACAACTTTACTGAAAATGAATAGGAGTGCAATATAGTAATTGTTTAAGCCTATCAATACATCTTCCCAGACTACATGCGACAAAATGCAGAAAAACTTTAAGGCACCTGTAAGATTATCCATTTCTATTGGCTCTGGCTGGTACACTAGATTAAATATCAAAACAAAACAAGAGATTAGGATAAAGCTGAACAATGAGCTGCTTGACAGATGTAGAATTGAGCTACGATAAAAATTAAAATTTGGTTACAATCAATTCAGTGGGATGTGGTGGCTAAAGTGGTGAAATCCTTGACTGCTGAGACAGATTAATGTTGGCCTAAAAGCTGATGAAGTGAAATGTTTAACAAGATTTTTTTACTGTTCCTAGTTCCACCTAATTATAAAATCAACAGATCATTAAGTAAACTATGTTACACTTGCATTAGAAATGTGTACACTCACAAATATTTTACTTCAAAATATCTATTGACCTCTTTTTATTTAATTTAAACTTCACTGTATTAAAAAAAAACTAGTAGCTTGTTATTGGGAATAACATTTTCAGCTTTATCTTTATATGTATATATCAAATATTACACTTTTTTGTTCATTTTAAGGTTTATAAAACATGTACTAGAGTAAGTTTTACATATATGCATGACACAGTTTATGAGTAGGCCTATTTTGTTGCTGTAACAGTAAAATTTTAGTTCCTATACAGTTGTTGGAAGCAATAAACATTTTAAAAAAGGTCTACTGTAAATGATTATTCAGAAAGATTAAGGTTGAGATATATAGTACATTTTAATAAACTGAGTGAATAAAAAAATGCAATTTTGAAATTATAATTCTATTGAACACCAGAACCAAACAATTCAACACCACATCCAGCCATTTTAAATTGGACCCAAAGATATGAAACAATAAAACTTGATGGTATGTGACAATTATACAACATCATGTGAGCATAATAATGTACCATTGACTTTAAATACAATTATAAACCTATTATATTTCAACCAATTATAGTTAGATGATGAGATGATTTTGAAAAACATAAATGAATATATAATAGTAGGTTGGCAATACATCACATTTGCTTTAAGTAGACATGATGATTAAATAAATATAGAATGAATTAAATTTGTTTTTGCATAAACATGATGATTTAATGTGAATAGAATGAGTTGATTTGTTTTGAATAAAGTCACTTTTCATAACATTGCAATTAACTTTGTATGAACCAATTAGTTTTTTTTGAATAAAGCTACTTTCCCTGCTCACAAAAAGTTTGTCCATTTATTGTATGCTCACAACAGAATGATTACACAATGATTTATCTTACAAACTTAACAAGCAAAGAATGAATAACATCTATAGATTTTATTTATATGTATAGAACAGAATCAGCAACCTGTTGGCAACAATTTGTTCCAGAAAGATATTTAATTTAACATGCATGCCATTAGTGATTTTTTAGTTGCATGTAATGACTTAGTCTACAATCACATATTTTTCTGATTATTCATTTTTTGCATGCTACCGTATTAAAAACATGCCACATTCTGCAAGTGTGCCACAGGTTGCAGACACTTGATACAGAGCATACAAACACTTGTTTGTCAAAGTTAGTTATTATGAAAAAAAAAACAAAACAAATGAAATACAGAATAGGAGAAAACATCAAACAGTAATACAGCTCCTGCGAAGATAATTAGGTCAGAATCAATAACCAGTATCACAGAGAGAAACATAGCGAAGATTCTTGCTTAGCAGGCCAGATCAATCAAGTAAGGAAATGAGATTTTGGGTTTGGAAATATGTTTCCCTGCAGTTCCCTCAAAATGCAACAAAAAAATTCAACATGATTCCATGATACATGGACACAAAAAAGTTTAAGAAGGGATACAAATTAGTAGCACAAGCTTCAATGTTATATATATAACTATTTTTAAATAAATTAAATAAATTTCAATCTATGCATTAATCATACAAATTATGCTGCTACTAATGATTCAATTGATTATTAATCGATAACCAATATTACAAAAGAAAATAGTTAGGAAATGTTTTTTTTGTATAAAAAATAATTTCTTGAAAAAATATAGATCTTACTAGGTTTCATTTTGTCTGTGTTCATATCATTTTTGTAAAATAATAGATCTAACAAGTGAAAAAAACATCTATTATAAAAAAGGCAAATGTTGATGATTACTATTTTAAAATAAATTAAATAATCTTAAAATTTTTTTAAAAATCAATATCAAAGCTAACAATTTATTGCTGATTGAAGGTTATAAGTTTATAACAAAATACATTTTCTGAAAATTGTAATAAAACATTTCCTTAACAGAGATCAGAATAGAAGAGTCATGCGGTCTGTAGTTTCATACTATTCCCTAATTAGGATTCACCCTATATTATAGAAGTTTTGGTCATGCAGCCATGATAAGGTTGAGACCAGGGTGTTCCCCCCATTGAAGAAAATGAGTCTGCAGGCCTGCATGCAAGAAGATCACATATTACCTGGCATATTGCGCCTGTGAAACCTGGGAGAGCCGAGAATGCTGTTTCTCATTAAGAGATACTCTCTTTCTTTAACCGCTGTAGAGGAGGTATTGCTTGCTTGGACTGTGTTGCCAACTTTGCTGCCTATGTAGTCCCTGTCTCTCAGAGTAGTTGGAGAGTTGACTGTGCTCGAGTTAGGGGTGGGGATGTTCCTGGGTGGGAGCTGCGGTGAAGGGGTGCTATGCTGGGTTGATCCAGAGGAAGAGGACACATAAACAGCACCTTCTCGATCTCTGTAGGCAAGGTGATTGGTTCTCAAGCTGAGGTTTGGTGAAGGAGGTGGTGATAGGTGCTCCCTACCAGCGACACTTGCTCTTGAGCCAATGCTAAAAATATCCTTGGAGCTGCTGTCAGGCTGGTTGGAAGTGTGTCGCGTGGGCGTGACACCATTCCTTGCCGTCATGACGTCTTTGTAGTCTGGTGGGCTTGGTGGTGGTCCACCATTGCTGCTGCCGCTGTGGTTTCCATAGTAACCTGCTTTGGAAGGTGTGTTGTTGTGATGGTTGCTATGAGCATTACCAGAGTTATGATTATGAGAAAACATGTGACTACAATAATCGCCCTCATTCGGCGCTAGCATATTGGTGATAAGATCACTAACAGTGGGGTGGTTGGCACCTCCACCATTGGCATTTGTACCTCCTTTAGAGCTTGCGGCTCCACTTCCTTCTCTGTCCTTCCAACCTTCCCTTCCCCTCTCCTCACCTTGCATTTTCCGCCGGTGGAACCTCGGGGAGCCTAGGAAACTGTTCTTGATGGTGTGTAGCCGAGACTTCCAAGGTGTCGACTGTATAGATGGAGACCCTGGTGGTGTGGCTGATGGACTGTGAGAGGGCGTGGACCGTCCTGCTCTGGGCAATTTAGGGCTGGACAGAGGTGAGGAGCTAGGACTTCCACTCAGGCTTGCCTTTCTTCTGACAAGAAAAAAGAGGACAAGTTAGGACAAGAGAAATTAATCAATAATACGAAATTCAAAGCATTTTTTTTAAGACTGTAATATTAATTAGTATAACGACAGTGAGGATATTGTTTTTGTTAGTGGTTACATTGTACATATCAGTTATAATTCAAACAAAAAAAA
>JADKLZ010001483.1:25307350-25329240 GCA_021533235.1 Biomphalaria straminea
CTAGATGAGTACACTTCTAGATGAGTACACTTCTAGATGAGTACTCAACAAATACTTACCAAATGTTGTGACTGTGACAAAAGTCAAGAGCTGAAATTATTTGCCGGAAAAATTTTCTGGCCTCTTTGGGCGTGAGCCGACCTTTCTTCACCAGGTAGTCAAAGAGTTCGCCACCTGATACATGCTCTAGAATCAGATACCTGCAGAGCAAAAGAGTACATACATAAGCGTGTAACCACCGCCAGTGTAAACAATGGTATGGAGTTGTAACATAAGCATACATAGAAGACATCGCTGGACTTGATCAAAGCATTGCAAAGGCGTAGGCCGTTCCATTGTCTTGTGAGACATTACAAATATAGAAAGAGACTTCTAATAAACACTTTTTTAAATGAAATTGATTTCAATAAAGAAATGGAATATAAATGAAAATTCATCAATCGTTTGTATTGAACATTTACATTGTCGTAAACGGAGGTTAATCTTTGACAAGCTAGTTGGTGTTTCCAGTTTTACCGGAAGTATAGAGTATTGATAAGCAACAGACCTACATATATTATATCTAGACTGAACATGGAGATCTTTCAACACTACACAAAAATGTGATTTTTTTTTTAAAAGTTGAAACAAGGCGTTGTTTTGTAAAGTAGTTAAAGAAGTAAAGTTGTTTTTTTCAACCCTAACATATGTAACATATGATTTAATGTTTAGATCTAGATCTAGTAACTAAACACATCGAAAATAAGAGCAGTCTCGTTTCATATTTATTATTTTGCAATTTTTAGATAAATAATCCAGAAAGATCTAAGTAATCAATCTAGTTAAATGTACATAAGATGATTACAATCTACAGACGTTAATTATTTCCATCTAGGGTTTTCGAAACAATATATCAATGGACCTCATTCACCAAACGTAAATAAACAACATCTTCTCTATATGTTCTATACAAATTACGCAATACGTAAGTTTGTCACGTGATACGTAATTTTCATTATTTTATCAATATTATGACGTGGCTAAATGTGTTTATTTACAATTGGTGAATGAGGTCCATTGAAACAAACAGAAAATGGCTCAATTTCACAGTTTTTGCGTAAATATATAGTTCTGTGATTAAAAGAACATTTTACTATAAAAGAACGCAAAATGCTAATGGATTATTTCTAAACTTTGAAAACTAAAGATCATTACTTTTCTAACACAGAAAAAGATCGATTTTCCTAGTTTCTGGCGACTTCATTTATAGCTTGAAAAAGGGTTACGTTCAACATAATCTATACTAGTCGACCGGCGGCATAGCATACGCTGCTATTTTGCAGGGCAGGCCTTAGGCACTGCAACATATGCGACCGCAGTGGGTCCCGCACTTTCTTTGGACCCGTGCTAATTTTTAGGTGTATAAATTATTAAATTAAACCATTTTATAACATATAACAGATTTCCCGCGGCCTCTTGATTTACCAGGAAAATCTCCTGAAATGTTATTAAATATAGGCCTAAGAAAAAGTCCTGGAAATCTCCGGAAATTATTAAAATATTTTGTAAAGTAAAAGTAAAGGATTGTCGTTCTGGCTTGAACTTTTGAACTTTGAGAAGAAGATAATTATATACACCACTTTCATTCACAAAATGCTCCTCTGTGCTATGCTATTTTGTAAATGAAAATAGTGCGGATTTGGACACACCATTTTCCATTCACACCATGCTGCGCCATGGGATTTTCCCGTTTTACTTGTTATAAGTAAAGCGAATGCGTGAATTCATGAATTTGAAATAGTATGAATGGAGCTAAGAATGGCTAATTGACCTTAATTTATGCGATATTAAGAAAAAGAGTTGCACTTATGTAACAATGCTTTAGAAAAACAAATTTGAATGTTAATTTGATTAAAATATGAAATGAATGGACTATAATTACTATGTTCATGTGCTAAAGCATAAAACTATCTTTGCGAAGAGAAGTTCTATAATCTTAGAGTTGAATTCGAGTTTTAGATCTACATCTAGATCTAGGAATAGAGAGATGAGTTACCTTCTAAAGTCAAACCTTAGAGTAGACTCTATCTGTGTATTATATACACCACTTTCATTCACAAAATAGTGCGGATTTGGATGCACCAGTTTCCATTCACACCATGCTGCGCCATGGGATCTTCCCTTTTACTTGTTGCTTGAACTTGTACTTTGAGAATTATATATATATGGATGTTTATGGATCTGTAATCTGATCATCATCGGATAAGAATTTGTTTCCGTTTTCCAGTCAAGGTATAATCTATATGTATATGTATATATATATATATATATATATAAAGCTATGTGAGATAGGCTATGTTTGGATTCTCAGAGATCTTCCTCTGTACATTTCCTTACAATATTTATTAGGTTCTATCATTTCGCTACCATAGTCGGATTTAAGTCGAAACCATTAGATGGACTTTCGTGAAGCAACAATTCATTATTACATCTGTCCAAAACTGAAAAACTTTTGGTATTTGCCCATTAATATAATTTTTCTTCTTTTTATAATTGGTATGCATATTTTAAATTTTACTTTTGGATTGTGAAAGCCACCTACAGCTTTTTTGTTTTCCGAGAGAGGCCTGGGCGAGTGCATTATCTGGACTGCAGTGAGACAGGCCCTGGTCTCCACATCACTTTTCTTTTTCTTCTTTACGTTACGTTATTGCCCGAAGAAAGCCAAAAAGTTCTTAAAAAAATAAAATAAAAGTAAATACCACATTTCCGTGATTAACCTTGGACACTAAAACCCCTAATGAGTTGAAGATAAACTTTAAAGGAAACAATTAAACAAGCATAATTAAAACATCTTGAATAAAAAAAAACAACAACAACAAAGCTTATCTAAAGCGGAAGAACTCATATAAGAACTTATATCTTCCAATAATGTACAAGCTATTTCCCTTATTCGATATCACACAACAAAGTGATTAACAATAATCAATTCACTTTTCGGGATTTAAAAAAAAAGATTCATGTTTTGTTAGGTGCAGTAAATAATTGCTGAAAGTATCAAGTGAGGGCGCGGTGGCTGAGCGGTAAAGCGCTTGGCTTCCGTACTGGAGGTCCCGGGTTCAAATCCTGGTGAAGGCTGGGATTTTTATTTCGGGATTTTCGGGCGCCCTTGAGTCCACCCAGCTCTAATTGGTACCTGACATTAGTTGGGGAAAAGTAAAGGCGGTTGGTCGTTGTGCTGGCCACATGACACCCTCCTTAACCGAAGGCCACAGAATCAGATGACCTTTACATCATCTGCCCTATAGACCACTAGGTCTGAAAGGGGAACTTTACTTTTTTTACTTTACTATCAAGTATATGACATGTGAAAGAGAGAAAATGAAAGTATTCTAGAAAATTAAAGTATTCTAGTAATAATAATAGTGTTTTTTTCCAATATAACTAATTCGTTTTCATGTCGGACAATAGCATGCCCCCGTACAGTCTTAATTTAAAAATATTTTGTACAAACTAATAGTTAGCAAACCCAAAGGGAAGGTTTTTTTTATACTATTTCTGGACTCTAAGGGTCAGACATCGCTGACCTACACTGTAAAACATATAGATATTGTTGCAACTGTATTGGCAGAGCGATAGGGTTAACGTGTGTGCAACCACCGACACACGTAACTCAGGAAAATGACACAGGTCAACGGCTCTCAATGGACAAGGGACAGTACTACTAGTACACTACCGTATTATGGTCATGTGATCGAAAGCCTGTGTGGACCAGAGACAAGGAGTGTATGAGGCAGTTCTGTACAGGACAGAGAGGAGAACGTGACTGTTAGTCGGTCATGCAGTCAGTCCGGCGGTGGAGTGAGTCCTCGAGTGACGCAGTACGAGTCAAGGATGAGAGGGTCAGTTGAGTTGAGTACGGAGACGGTGATGTTACGGTGTAGTCACTTGTGTTACCTATGTGTCGTGTTGGCTTTTATATATTTACTCATTAAACTACCAGATTATTTTGTAACTCTTGATGTGTCGAGTTTCTTGAGTTAGATGTATTATGTTCAGCAGTGATTAAAGAAGGCCTTATTAAGAGAGAGAGAGAGAGAGAGAAAGAGAGAGAGAGAGAGAGAGAAAGAGAGAGAGAGAGAGAGAGAAAGAGAGAGAGAGAGAGAGAGAGAAAGAGAGAAAGAGAGAGAGAGAGAGAGAATCGTAACAATAATGACTGGCTATCACTGTAACATAATAGATATATTAGACCTGGTAGCATCTAGAACAGGAAGACGTAGAGCAGGGGTTCTCAGCCTGTGGATCGCGACCCACTTGGGGGTCGATTGACAATTTCCCACGGGTCGCCTAAGACCATCGAATATATGGAATGTTATTGTCTACTCTTCTATTGCTGTATGTGTGTTTCTGGTGGGGGGGTCGCGCCAGAGTGGTGGATTGTATGGAGGGGCCGCCGAGCTTAAAAGTTTTAGAACCGCTGACGTAGAGCTTATAATAATCCAACCATCTGTTAAAAAATTTGTTTGTTGTATAAGAATATCTCCTATACTTTAAATTCGCAATACTTCTATTAAATCTGTTTAATTAAGCCCTTCAATATTAGAGGTATTAATATATCTCAGCAGTCTACATCCCCAACATGTCCGCCGGGCGCAATTTGCACGTGGGACTTTCTCTTCGGCGGATACTCAAAAGTGTTCTTCGCCGTTGCCGGGCAACCGAAGTCCTTAATTATAAACGGAGATGATTTTTAAAAAAAAGAAGAAGATATTTCTTATTTCCAGATACAAATGAGTTCTAAAAATGGAAAGCAAGTATCATACAAGATAAGTAGGCTGGTTTTGAATGATATCCTCACTTCCCCTGATACTTACCTGTGTGTTTCAAAAGAGTGGATTTTTTTTTTTAGAGTTAAGGCAGCAAAAATGTATTGGTTAGTTTTGTTTACTATATAAAAGGAATTAATTTATAAATTTATATTACTGCATTCTACATTTTACAAGGCTTATATCAATTCTGTCTGTCTGGTAAAATATTTGTACAGGTTATTTCCATCTAGAGAGATCCTAGAATATAAAGTTGAAATTTTGCACAATTATTTCTTGTACCTGACAAATAAATAAATAATATATATATATACATATAACCTAACCAATTAGTCAATAAATTATTGATAATTAATTATTTTGTTTGGTATCAAAAAGGGGAAAGAGATTGTACTTTGCAGATGTGGCGGTATTCGTTGAATTTGTCCCCTGTGCACAGAGTTAGGTCGTCGCTTTAAAGTTTATACATATAACCTAACCAATTAGTCAATAGATTATTGATAATTAATTATTTTGTTTGGTATCAAAAAGGGGAAAGAAATTGTACTTGGCAGATGTGGCGGTATTCGTTGAATTTGTCCCCTTAGTACCTTGTGCACAGAGTTAGGTCGTCGCTTTAAAGTTTGAAACTAACAATAGATACAACCTTCCTTTTTTCATAATCACTTCAACAAGCTAAGAGGCTGACATATTGACTATGGAAGGCTTGCGCTTTCGATCTCAAATTTAATTCTTAATTTTTTATTAATTTTAAATATACCTCCTTTGTACACCACCCCCCCCTTCCTTTTTCCCAACTGGTCCAGACAAGTGATAGGATCGAAGCTAAAAAGCTAAAAGCATGTAATTGCGCTAAACTTCTAATCGTACATAATTGTTAGTCTAGATCTAGAAGGATTCTAACTAATTTATACTATAACACTTACTATACCGTAAGCTTTGTTTGTCACAGCCTGCAGTTAACTATATTACATTGTCTTATAGCGTAGAAAAATAAAATGAGAATAAACGTTAAAAGTTTAACACACAAATCCGCAGAATTCTATTTATGTACCAGCCTGGAAAATTCAAAATGACAAATTTTATTCGAGAGTAAATTTATACAATTAGTATGTGTAACTTATATGGTTAATTCTTCTATGCATAATGCATGCCTTAATGTGTTTAAGGCATAGACATACATAAATATAGACTGGAAAAAGGAAGTAACTTCATGTATTTTGAAAACATGTGTATCTATTTAATTCGGATTTCCGAATTATGAAAAATTAAAAAATTGAATGATCTTCAGTCTTAGAGATTAAACAAAATTCATAGACATAAAATAAACTGGAAACAGACACAAAATAGAGCAGTGAGATTCATAACAAATCAATATTCACATTTGACTAGAGCAGTGGTCTTCAACCTTTTTTAACCCACCGCCCCCTTTTCGTATATTTTCTCTTTAAAAAATCTCCAGCGCCCCCCTAACAGACATATAATAGTAAAAAAAAAAAAAAAGATTCAGAAGGTAAATTGTACTAAAAGAACATGTATTGATTTATATTGGCATTGTAACTTACATATTGTTAATTAATCTTAAATTATTAGTAAAAAAAAAGCTTACAGGATATAAATATGAAAAGGTAAACTGATTGTCTATAACTTTTTTTTTTACATTAAAAATATCAATATTAAGGAAAACCAAGAAAATAATATACAATGGCACCATAGAGCCAGCAGCAAGTATGCAAGTGAAACCCAGACTACAACAAAGACAGCCAAAAATCTACTAAATACTTGGTAACGAACAGTTCTTATGAAAATCTCTACTGCTATACAAGATGAAACAGGGTGGAGGACACGCACTAACCATGTTATATTTCAATTGTATGAATACCCACCGATAGTGACAGAAAAAAAAAAGAACAGACTACGTTGGGCAGGTCACCTTGAAAGAATACCTGATAACAGAGGAAAGAAAATTTTATACAGGCGAAAACGAAAAGGCAGGCGACCCAAAGCCAGACCCCCGAAAGCGATGGATTGATGATGTGTAGGCAGATCTGCAACAGTTTGGGGTAAAGGCGTGGAGACGAAAGGCTCAGGAGAGATCTGAATGGGCAGTAGCGCAACTAGTATGGATGGGTGAATGCTACATCATAGAACACTACTATTTTTTTTTTTACATTAAAATTTTACATTTAGTCTTATATTTAATAAAAAAAACAATTCATCACACATAACTAAGCTTGAACTAATGGGAACCTTGTGCCTCATGCAGTTTAACAATGTTAGAAATGCCAGGCTTTAAATTACGTCAAAGGCGTAGGTCTCCTCTAGTGGCTACATCAAGTCTATTTCTTTGTTTACTCATTATGTTTGTAACGGCACTAAATCCAGTTTCAGCCATATAAGTTGAAGGAAAAGCTAAAAATAGCAATTCCATTTTTGACCATAGTTTGGGGTATTTGACAGGAACAAATCGCTGCAGCCACATCTCTTCTGTGCCTCCTCTTTTGAAATTCATTTGACTGGTGATATCATTTTGTAACTCTACCATTTCTTCCTGCAAATCAACTTGAACATCGGTGACAGATGTTTCAAAAGGATTAATCATTAATGTTTCAATTTTTAAATTTATGACATCCTGGAAGCGAGTTTCCATTTCTTCCTTGAGCATTTTCAGGTGAGTAGCATAGACGTCAATGTCCACAGGCAGTAATTCATTATTCAACAAAGCGAGTTCTGGGAGATTGTAAAATTCCTTTCTGGAAATATTGTGGTAAAAGAGATTCAATTTCTCAATAAAAGAGACAATGATCTGCTTTGTATCGATAAGGGTTAGATCCCTGCCATGTAAAATTAATCTTTTTTGACCTTCTTCAAGTCATTGCAAACAGATAAATCTTCGTGTAGCTTGAAAAATTCCAAAATTGTATTGAAAAGTTCAGCAAAACGAGCAAGACAATTCCCTTTGGAAAGCCATCGAACCTCAGTGTATAATAAGAGTTTAACATGTTGCTCATTCTTTGTTTCACACAGCTGTTGAAAGATGCGCTCATTTTTGGCATGGGTTTTTAATTTATTTACAGTTTTTATAATCAGATTTAAATATGAATGAAGTTGTAGGCTAAGTTGTTTAAAAATAAACAACAATCCGTCTTTGAATCGAAGTGTCACTTATCGGTAATACTTTCAAAACCTCATTGGGGTCTTAATGCATCACTGTGGAAATGACTTCTCTTAAAGCTGAAATGATCAATTTTTCACCAACGGTATGTGACTTTTGATTTTTTGCAATTAACTCTGCAATTTTGTAAGAGGCCATCAAACCGTCTTCTGCTTTGCTGTTTTTTTTAAAATATTGTTTGAATAGTCAGGCGTTTTTCAAATTGCTCATGAATAGTTTTGAAATACTCAATGGGCTTGTCCTTTTGTCAGGATACAAGGCCTTCATATGATCCTGAAGCCGACTTGGTTTCATCGCCTCATTGGAAAATGTTTTCATGCAAAGTAGACACAATGGAATACGTTTATCTACGGGCGATTCTATGAAACCCATGGAGAGATAATTTGCTGAATACTGGCGAGTTTTTTCTTGGTCGACATTGTCAATGCTTTCACTCATTTATTTTAAAGCTAGCTTTATTATTTAAACCAAATAGCATAAACATTGTTTAATATTATTTATTATATAACTATGTTACTGTAGATATAATAAACTATAATTTAAAAAGCTTATTACCATTTTTATTTATCAATCTACAAACTGTTTTACGCGCTAAAAAATGGGAGCAAAAATACACATTTCCTGCTGCAGTAAAAAACAAAAATATCAATTGGTTTTATAAATCATAGAAACAAGGAATTCCCGAACTTTAAAAATAAAACGATTATTTGTCTATATATACTTCGCCAGTGCCGCTTTGAAGAAAATGTGCTACATTGAAAACGTTTTTCATTTTTTTTTCTTTTGTTTCTTCTCAGCGCCACCGATTGCCCCTTATGTGTCCAGCGCCCCCTTACCGCCCACCTTTTTGCCAATCGCCCCCGTACCGCCCCTTTGACTCCCAGCGCCCCCTAAAATCTCGAAATCGCCCCCAAGGGGGCGATATCGCCCCCGTTGAAGAACACTGGACTAGAGTAACACCTTTAGTAAAATCACTAAATTTAGAAAGCCTTCAGGACAGAAGACTTAAAAGTAAAGTAGCAATTATACATAAAACATTGAACCATAATCTTCAAATTCAAAAACAAAATTTAATAAAATACTCAGAAAGACACAAAGAAAAAGGCACATTCCTCGTCCCATATGCTAGGACAAATTTGTACAAAAGCTCCTTCTACCCTAGCGCTATTAGAGCATGGAATGGATTGCCTGAGCTATCCAGGAAAACCAGCGACTTGGCAGACTGTAAGTCATTGGTTAATATGCATGACTGAATGCATGACGGGTAGGACGTAATCATCTTCTTTTTTGAAGTAACGTCAGTACTGTATAAGATAAGAAGTAGACACAATTGCAATTCACAAATTTTCGTCTCCTAAAACTCTCTTATTGGCCAGTCTATATTTAATCATGTCTATGGTTAAAGGATGGCGGAACAAAAAAGAGGCATGTTTTTATTTATTTTTTTTGCACGGGAGAGTTTCAGAAATGGAGATTCTGTGTATCTGGAGTTTAACAAAAATATGGAGAAGAAAATAAGAAAAACATTACAAATATGAAAAACAAAAGATAATCTTAATAACTAATAAATGTTAGATTTAAAAAAAAAAGATTTTACCCCCACCCCCATTCTTCCCCTCTTCCCGAGAAAGAATCCTGATTAAGCGAATATATACATCTCCTAGACTTTATAATATTTCAAAGAAAAGCCTTTAGATGTAGACTTAGAAGACGAAAATTTTCCTGAACTCTAATTAACTCTTCAAGCTAATATCCGAAGACGTATTGTTCGTTATTGACTCGTTCTACAGCCAAATAAAAATTTTTATCATCATCATCATCATCATCATCATCAAACTCCATTTGAATAAGGGCCTTGAGAGGCTCAAATTCTCTCTTGCAAAAGCCCTGGACAAAAACACTGCTGTACTTGATTTCTCATACCCGCCGAGACGGGAATCAACATGTCTGGGTCAGTCAAAAGGAATATGAGACACGAATTGAATAAAGGTATAGCAATAGAAAAGTATTTTTTAGCACTTTTTAGACTTGAAACAAGGAAACAAGGTATTGGACCAAACTGCCCACAGGTTGCAACGTCGCAAGTCAGCGTTCAGGACTTAAATAACGATTGGTCGCCAGAAAGCAACCGAAAACAGGCCTCGAACTAAGCCATAAGTTGAGTATGTTGTGCCCGGAACTATGTTGCCCATGAACTGTGTTGGGGAACTGTGTTGCCCAAGAACTGTGTTACCCAAGAACTATGTTGGAAGAACTGTGTTGCCCAAGAACTGCGTTACCCAAAAACTGTGTTGGGGGAACTGTATTGGAAGAACTGTGTTGCCCAAGAACTGAGTTACCCAAAAACTGTGTTGGGGGAACTGTGTTGGAAGAACTGTGTTGCCCAAGAACTGTGTTGCCCAAGAACTGCGTTGCCCAAGAACTGTGTTGTTCAGGAACTGTGTTGCCTAACTCAAACATTTCATGGCTTCGTGCTTCAGAGGACGTGCAGATCATTTCTCGTAAACTGATGGATTTACTTTAGGCATACACTCTCCTGGTAAGCGCTTAGCTTATTAGGGGGTCCCTGGTTCGAATCTTGGTGGGATTTTTAATTTCGGGATCTTTGGGCGCCTCTGAGTCCATCCAGCTCTAATAGGTACCTGAAAAAATAAAGGCGGTTGGTCATTGTGCTGGCCACATGACACCCTCGTTAACAGTAGGCCACAGAAACAAGATCTGCCCTTTAGACCACAAGGTCTGAAAGGTGAACTATACACTCTCCTAAGCCGTTCAACCCAATTATAAAGATCTTGATATACATTTAATATACAAATGCAATGCATATAAATCTATGTATGGCGTGGGATAGCGGCACAAAAGTTTGAACCCGAGACCACCAAACGACAGCCCCAAGCGTATACTACACCACCAATCAGTCATCATGCATTTGTGTAATGAAAAGGTCATTTAAAACTAACAAGACAATGAATCAAATAACACTATACAGGGGCGTAGCTTGGAATTTCCCATTGTTTGGGGGCCATGGGTGATTGTCCCCTGTATTTTGCGTAATATTTAATTTTTAATTGTAAAAAGAATTCATTCGGGCGCCCACCTCAAGTTGGGGCCCATGGGGATATTTACATTTCCCCCATACTCCCCACACCCTAGCTACGCCACTGACATTATAATGTAAATGTATTTAGTTATGATTCGGCCGCTGGGCACTATAAAAGTTGATTATGTTTAGTGAACACTTGAACGAGTTGTCCCCCCCGACGATGGTAATCTTATAGTTGTAAAAAAAAGTTAATGCAAACTCAGCCTTTGAAGAGACAGACAGACAGACAGATAGACAGACAGACAGAGATGGGGGAGAGGAAGAGTGTGTGAGAGAGAGTATGAAAGAGAGGAATAGTGTGTGAGAGAAGAAAGAGAAAGAGAGAAATGGAGAGAGAAAGAAAAAGAGAGGGGAAGAGTATGTTTGAGAGAGAGAAAGAGAGAGAGAGAGAGAGAGAAAGTGGGAGAAAGATTTAGAGACCGAGAGAAAGAGTGAGAGAGAGAGAGAGAGTTTAAGAAAGAAAGGGAGAGAGTGTGAGAAAGAGAGAGAGACTTGGTGGGAGAGAGAGAAAGGGAGAAGAAAGAGTTCGATAATTAGAAGAATGAAAGAGAGAAAAGTAATGGAGGAGACGGAGAGAGAACTAGCCACGAAGTATGTGTGTATGTACGAAAGAATGAAAGTGTAGGTGTGTGAAAAAAAAAGGTAACGGAAACGGATAAGCGGGGTGAGGGTGGGGTGGGGTTGTTTCGTAGCTCTCCGGAGATCGGAAGTTCACGAGATTTCAAGGTCTTTTGTAGTCGGAGGAAGCAATCCATAAGAAATAGCACCACGGATTGATTTGTGTTTTACTGTTTAAGCCCTGACATCTGGTGGCCTCACAAGACGCAAACAAGGGGAGCGAATTCCAGACGAAAGTAGTATGACATTTTGAGAGATTCCTGTTATTGTGTATGTTCACCCGCTGGAAATATACTGTAGAATGACTTAATACCCAAATCACGTGAACACTTAAATCATCTAACACCTTCCTTCGAAATTACTTACACGTAGATTAAAGCTAAATAATATAGACCAGCTGACTACACAAGGTCTATATCGACGTTTCTCAATATGTCGGGTGCGTTAATGTTTAATTTAAAAAGAAAACAACTAGATTTAATTATTTATTAAAATCAGGGCCGTTCCTAGCGGGGCCCAATGCGAAACTGCTTGCGCGGGGCCTTGTCTGGGTGGGAATAAGGATAATAAGTGAAAATTAAGATTTTGTATTAGACAATAAATTAGGCTTTGCATTTTATTCATTCTTTTCTAAATATAAAATTGCGATCAAGTAAACTTTACTTTACGAACTTTGCAAACTATTACATTTTATAAGCCAGTGACTATCAAGCTGACAATGCCTTTTTTTATTGCACGTAGGATTGGCGTTTTCCGTAAGGAATGACTAACACAAATAATAATTTTGTCTATTTTACAGGAGAGTTTTATGCATTTTTAGGACAAGTGCATTACATTAGCAGGAATTTTGTGTGTATATTTTGCAATTAATAATTACACATAGAATTAGCACGGGGCCTATGAAAGCGCGGGGCCCACTGCGACCGCATAGGCTGCAGTGCCCTAAGACCGGCCCTGATTAACATGGTAAAGTTTTCCATTTCGTTCTTACAATTTTAAGCGCTACTTAAAACATGTCAAATTTCACGTCTGTTACAGCGTGAGTTGGTGGCATGTGTGGTCAAGATTTTGAGCTGGACATACATTCATACCATTTCATCAACAGCATACATTATTTTTTTTTTTATTTTATTTTCTACAAAATTTGTAATCTTAATAAACACTCCTTCAACAAAATGTTTTTGTTTTTTTACATTTGTAAATAAATATTATACATTTGTGTAGCTTTTTTTCCTCTACGGGTCCCTTAAGCAAGTTTTGACTATTTAAGAGGGTCTCTCGGCTTAAAAAACTTCGAAAACGTCTGACTTAGTTGAGAACTCGATATCTAGGTAAGAGGCATAGTACCGTGGACTAGAAATAATGCTGATAGACAAAGGTATTGTACCAACAATCCCATCTTCTTTCCCCCCTCACTTCTATTACAGTGATTCCCAAACTACAGCCTGCGAGCCCCTATCCAGCCCATGAGGTGATCATAAGGTGATGCTACCCTTCCCCTCCCCGGAAGCTTTTGCCCAGAGTTTTAATGAAGTCGTTGAGACTTTCTTTGATTGGAATATGGGTTGCTGTTATGCTGTGATACGATTCTCGGATATTGGTGTGTCCCCTAGGCCCTAGGCTGAAACAGGTTGAGCACCCCTGAACTAGTGCCTTCAGACTGCGGAGTACTCGGTTACTGGTAGTGACAGAAGAAGAATGCCTGCAATGTCGGCCCTGTAAAGCTAGTACACTCTAGCTATCATCAGGGGCTGAAACAAGGGATGCTACTGCGTATAGTCGGAGAAAGAAAGAAATGACTAAGCTTAGTGATAGGTACGATAGTGAGACAGGAATGTTTTCTAGATCAGTGATCCCCAAGCTACGACCCTCGGGACACATCCGGACCATAATGCAGTGCTCTCCGGTCACTGGAAATTCCTGTCCAGATGAAGCCCCAAAGGTCGAGTTCCAATGGGTTCGATGATTTTTGACAACGATGTGGCCCGTGTGTTAGTAATGTACAAGGCCCCAAGGCAGGATAAACTTGAGCACCGCTGATCTATATCTAGACTACCACTCGTTGAGAACAGAATTAAATGTGTTACACATTAGCCCTCGTCATTTCTGAAGTACAAATCTCACAACCTTTCGACAGAGTTTCTTCTAGACAAATGATTTGATTAGTTTCTGAAGTTTTTAGTCAGTGTTTTAAAATGTAGGGGTGTACCGGATAGTACTTTTTGATATCCGGCCGGAGCCGGATATGACCAGATAGTAAAATTAGATATTCGGCAGTATTCATTCTAACAATAATTTGCCAGATTCTGTTAGTGATATATAAAATGCCTTAAACATTTTTATCGAAACAAATTGCTAGATTTAACAGTGTTGATACTGGTCAATTGGTTGTAGTTCCAAACACACAAGTACAACTAAACCGCTGAATACAAAAATAATATTTTAATACAATATTAATTTCTTAATGCCACTAAACTTGAACATTTTATTTACAAAATGTTCAGTATAACCATAAGAGGTAAGTAGACTATATCAACGCCACTCATTGATTAGGAAACATTAAAAGGATCAAGATACCTGTCCGTAGTCACTGAATGAACTCTTTATGTTGTGTCTGTTCTATTTATGTGAATGTTTCTATTGTGATGTCTTTATATAAGGCTCAATAAAGAAGTCTTAAGTCTTAAAAATATTTCCCTAAAAGTATGGAACACATTATGGATCATTTGTTCGCAATGAAGAATCAAATTTCTAAACTCCATTTTTAGCACAAAATAATATCAAAACGGAGACGTATTAAAGTTTCGCTGTCTGACAGTCGAGCAGTTAAAAACGTATCCTATTTTAAAATCAAACGGGTTATTGAGTATCGGTGAAGAAGAAGAGTGTCAACGAAGATCAGTGGGTCTCATTTTTTAGCTATCTAGCTTCTTTAACATTGGGTATTTGAAAATCACTAGCAATCTTTTGTGTAATTTGTTTGTTACACATTTCAACAACTTTGGAAAAACCAATAAACAAAGACAACTAATATACTAACACAGCGGTTCTCAACCTTTTAAGCTCGGCGACCCCTTTTTTACAACTCCCACTCTGCCAACCCCCCCCCCCCACATACACACAGCAATAGAAGAATAGACAAAATACATAATTCCATATTTTCGATGGTCTTATGCGACCCCTGACAAATCGTCAATCGATCCGCCCCCAAAGGGGTCGCGACCCACAGGTTGAGAACTCCTGTACTAACATATCTTAAATTCTAAACTCGAAATGACTAATGTATCTTCATTTGATTTCACTTCACTATATTTATAATATAAACAAAAATAACTTGAGACAAAATGAAATAAATCTAGTAGACTTTAGCAATATTTTTTAAAACAAAATCTAACTCAGCACAATAATACAACCTTTCAGTCTCACATCGCGGAGTCGTCTCCCCTAAGACCAAATGACGAAAATGCCAGCAATGTTGCATCATTCACAACCAATCACTAAACCTCTTTCCACACCGCCACCATAGAAACATACACACATACTCCATAACACATGGGAAATACGTTTACGCTGACCTTAGAAATTCAACATTTTTTTTGTTCAACCACATAAGGTCCAGGAAGCGCGGTGGCAGAGCGGTAAAGCGATTGGCTACCGAACCGAGGGTCCCGGGTTCGAATCCTGGTGAAGACTGAGATTTTTATTTCGGGATCCTTGGGCGCCTCTGAGTCCACCCAGCTCTAATGGGTATCTGACATTAGTTGGGGAAAAGTAAAGGCGGTTGGTCGTTGTTCTGGCCACATGACACCCTCGTTTACCGTAGGCCACAGAATCAGATGACCTTTACATCATCTGCCCAATAGACCATATGGTCTGAAATGGGAACTTTACTTTACTTTACATAAGGTCCAAATAGGTTTAAAAAAAAGCAAATAAATAATATCAGTATGTTAATCGTGTTAATATCAAAGCATGTCTTTCCGTAACCCACTTGCATAAACACCACCAATGCCTTTCTATCATCTTCATGTATATTTAGTATTTCCAAAGCTGAGTAATCCACAAAATCTAAATATATATGCAATATTCACTACAATTAGTTTTTTTATATTAAAATTGAATGTGCTTGTACCCCTTGATATTCGATATTTTTATTTTACAATTCACTTTTTAAAAAGCTTTACATCAACTCAAACTGTCCGGTACAATTATCAAACAAGTTATCTCTCCAATTAAAAAAACAACATATAATTATTCATTATCGACGACATTGTACGAATAAGACAGACAGATACGAGTGAGTTGATATAAGCTTTGGAAATTAATCTTGACGGTCATTGTACCTGAAGACCCGTTCATACGACTTGGCGTGGATTTTACGGGATAATTAATGTGGCGATTGTGTATTTCTTAAACACACATGGTTTAGCGACTCAATCTCATGTCTAAGGGCAATACACTAGAGTTCCATCTCTAGAACCACTTAACGCCACACAATGACGTAATGGTATGACGCTGGGAGTTAACACTTCGTCTGCGACAAGTGACAAGTGATGCGCAGCGCGGGAAAGAATTGAGCGCACACTTGTTTCACGTCTGCTTGTATTAAAAAAAAATGTCGGACCGGAGTTGACTCGCGAGAAGCCAGGTATCCAAGTGCTACCACCCCCGCGTCGTCCACTCACCTGCAACGTTGTTTATTATCAGAGAGAGGGGATAGGGTGGAAAGGTTGCAATACTATAAATAGATCAGACTTCTGTCACTTCCGGGTTACTTGGTCCTTGTACACATCGATATAGGTTGACTTTAGACTTCACATATTGATCACATACATTAACCCCCATACTCTGACCAAACACATAAAACTGTTGATGTGTAAATATTAAGTCACATTGAGTAACGTTTCCTCAGATCGTACTATGAATGAGCTTATTTTTTTTTTCTAAAGCATCAGCACCAGAGTCCCCCTCCCCCCCACCAGCTACAACTTAACATAGCTAGAGTCTTTAACTTGTTGCTTAGATGATAGTTCAATATATCGGACAAAATTAATTAAAGAATTAAAATCATGTACAATTTTTAAATGATTTTCCTGATCTGTACTGAGGGCTATGCATGTTCTATTTATTCTGTTATATATCTATTTATGGACGTTACAAAGCCTATGGCGATCTAACAGAAGGCAGGAGAGCCACTGGTCGCCCACGTTACGGATGTATGCAAACGCGACATGAAGCTCTTCAAAATCGACACTAGCAGCTGGGGAAAAAGTGACACTGTATAGATCCACATGGATAGAGTGCATAAAGGAAGTGTCCCGGATTGCAGATGCCATACACAACAGTAGTAGAAAGAAGGATGAAAATGCAAAGGCGCCTTGTGATTACATATGCCTAACCTGAGACCGCAGCTGTGTATCAAGGATCGGCCTCTTTAATTACACAACAAGTTGCAAAAGGAAAACAGTTTCTCTCGATACATAAAATGCCACAGAAAGCCTAAAGTAAATAATTTACTTAACACTCCGAGGATATTGACCAATTCGCACCAATAGTGAAGGAATGAGATTCTAAGGTACCTAGCTACCTGTTGTTTTTGGGTTTAGGGTTTTAAGATAAGTTGGTAATACAGCTTGGTCATATAGACTTGGTTCATTCGTTATCATGATATAGAAGACTAATTGCTAGGATTTTTCGAAAATGGAACACACTACGTAAACAAAACAAAAACATTATGAAACTATGAAGTTAAAAGGAACGAAACAAAAAGGTATTTGAAGTGATGAAGTTAAAGAAACGAAAAAAAAAAAAACCCCACAACTTTCTGAAAATATGAAGTGAAAATTAACAAAACAAAAGATAAAAACAAGCTAACAGTCATCTGACAAATTAAAAACAGTCTCCCAGTAAACAAATATGACGAGTTTGTAGACCAACTATTTTGTCTCTGTTAATGACTCATGCAAATATGTTTCCCGCGTTTTCTTTGTCAAAGCAATAACAGAAGAGATCCTCTCAACGATGCTAAGTAAAGCTGAACAAACAAAAGATTGTTCATTGGATACTTGGACAAACATTTCTCGGGTGTAGGTCGATGGTTCTCAACCAAATAATATATGTCACGTTTTATCTTATGATTATATGTTATATTTAAGTGGAAAAAGGGGGAGGGGTCAGCTTCATATGCCTAGTGGGTCCACCTCTCCATTTTGTTTCTAGGTGGCGTATTAACAGCATTGCTGCCCTTTAGACTGAGAACGTCCAATAGCTAGTTGCCAAGTCACAGGTCTGTACGACGTGGCAAAGAACTATTGGTCTAAACTTCCCACAGTTGTGACGTCGATTGGTCTCGGTACGAGACTGCTGGTGATAAAGCCACATCACGAGACCCACTGATTATTGGGCTATTAAACATAATTTTATTTGTTTCACGTGAAAATGTATATTTGTCAAATGGATTAGTTAAATAGCTTAATTTAAAAGCTAAAACTAAAAGCAAGAAGGTCTGATTTATGACTACAAATGACAATAATGACAGATAGTTATAAAAAGCTTCCAATTTATCGCGTGAATCCCAAAGAATTAAATACATTGTTATAGTCGTGTTAAAAATTGTAAAATAAAATCATATGGCATAAAGAAGACAAAGTCATGGAGTAGTAACTTAAATCAAGACTTGCTCAACAAAAAACAACCACAAAGTGGTTATAAAAAAAAAGATTGCTCTTCCCTGGACAAATTATATTCATAGTATAGCATGAATTGACATAATGGCATCTACAAAGAAGATATACAACATATCCAAACGATTAGGAGACAGCCAAAGAATGATTGGGAAACAAACAGAAGTAACCAATAAAAACGTAGATTTGATGATGTCTATCGACGTCTGCTAACCAAGCCTGGCGGATTACAAAAAGTTCAGATTTTGAAATTACCAGTAGAATCAAATCTTAACAAATAGAAAGGAGGGGGGGGGGGAGATGGCAGATTACAAGAGTATCTAGATTTCATTGGCTCACAAAACCCTAATTTAAACGTGTCTGAAATGTTGTTTTTTTTTGGCAGTATAAATAAATGTGTATGTCCGATACTTGAAAATTAATAATTTCTTCTTAGAACAAAATTTTAGTTTACATTAAAAACAAGGTTACAAAGACAGTTTGTGTGGAAACACAAACTCCAAATCGGCCCCCGAAGTGGTCCACCCAGGCAGGTAAAAAGGCAGGTTTCAAGAGTTTCAGAAAGAACACCAGATTGAAATTCTATCAAAGGCAAATAACAGAGAAGAATGGATAAAGAAGGTTGACAGATCTTGTGTGGTGCCCCAGCACTCCAGCAGACCAAAAGATAGGTGAAAGTGAATGTGGAGTTAGATGTGAACCTGACCCAATTTATGTCTTATCATGAATACCTAATTGATCTAATTGTTTTCTAAAAGGTCAATCTCTTTTTCAAATTCTCAAGAATAAAAAAAAATCCTAAATATATTCCCTTTCCAACTGAGCATTTTCTATCCATAGGTCTTCATCATCTTTTTTGTTAAGGTAACATCTGTATTTTTATAAGAAAAGATTTTTCTAAGGTGCTAGAGAATATAAAAGAACTTATTTTGAGGACCTCTGTTATGAGTAACGGGCCACTGCACTGGAGAATAGAGCTCACCAGAAGAAACAACAAACAAGTAAGAAAAGAAGGGGAGGTGGTGGATAGGGAGGCATCCGGTGTTTGGGGATCTTTCCCCTCCGCGGCATTTGATGCGGCGACAACTATTTTGGCACAACCTTCATACCTAATTAGTCAGTCTGCCGAAGACTGGCCCAAACAATCACGTGATTGATTGACAGAAGACGAGGGCATAGCGCGGGTTCATGCCGTGCAAACTTTAAAGGTGTGTGCGGGGCACGGAAGTAATAGTAATGGCGCCATAGAGTGCACTACTATAACTGTTATACAAAGTACTATGATCCCAGCATAAAGACCAAAACAAAAAAAAAGAGTTATGCATCTCTTATAGGGTGTCTTGTTTAATGTCTTTCTAGATTTTTTTTTAAGATGTCTTAAGAGATTCTTATGAGATGTATTTTGAAATGTCTTATAAGATGTTTTATTAAATGTCTTATAAGATGTTTTATTAAATGTCTTATAAGATGCTTTATTAAATGTCTTATGAGAAGTCTTATAAGATGTCTTATGAAATGTGTTAAAGAGAAGTGTCATGAGATGTCTTTATGAGGTGTTATAAGATGTCTTATGAGATCTGTTATTCAATGTCTCGTGAGATTTCTTAATGCCATTTTTTATGAGATGTCCTATAAATTCTAGAATTCTTATGATATATCTTGGAAGCAATGGAGTGCCAAAACTAATAGCCTAGTGGTGGTCTGAAATTCACCAAATATTCGAACCAATGATTAATATGTTGTCTCTGCGTAAGTCTATAAAAAAAAAAGACTCATCAGAAATAAGAGGATATTAGAGTACTTCTGAAAACATAGCATTAACATTATAATTTTAGACTAAACTAAAAAAAAAAAATACACATTGCCAAAACGTGATAACAGATTGACTGTTTGTAAACCATTGCGTAGTTTGTCTTTTTGACTAGGTATTGGGTCAAATGCATTGCTTTAAGAAACAAAAATAATTACAAAAATTAGTATTAGAATGGGGGTCACTTTAAAATGTGATCATGACATGACCAGAGCAGAACGGTTTACGAAGCCCTGGGCCTGCTGGTCAGCAGCGCAATTGATTTATTTTCTAAAATTAGAGTAAGGTAGAGCTTAGACGGAAGTAGAGTTTAGAAGTAAGTAGATTTTATTATAAAAGAAGAATTAAGAGCTAGGTAGAGTTTAGAATAAGCTAATAGTTAGGGAAGATAGAGTTTATGGGAAGGTAGAATTTATATGAAGGTAGTGATAAATACAATTTAGACAAACTAATTACTAGCTAATTGGCTACAAAGTTAAAACTTGGGTTTGACAATTATAATTTTTTCAAACCATAATCATATAAAATTAATTTAGGCTTTTTTGAACACACTTTTGAAAGATATTCCCGCACTCGACTCATATGTTTCTTTGTATTCATTAAATAAATAGACATCCGTGTACAATATGCGCACAGTCTCGTGTATACATTAGGTGACTAAGCGGTAAAGCGCTTAGCTTCCAAACATGGGTCCGGGGTTCGAATGCCGGTGAAGACTGGCATGTCATAAATATTTATGGCACCTCTGAGTCCACCCAGCTCTAATGGGTACTTGACATTAGTTGGGGAAAAGTAAAGGCGGTTGGTCGTTGTGCTGGCCACGTGACACCCTCATTAACCGTAGGCCACAGAAACAGGTGACCTTTACATCATCTGCACTCTAGACCGCAAGGTCTGAAAGGGGAACTTTAATTTTTATGTAAGCATTAACTGGACGGTAATTGAAGAAGAAAATAATTGTGCGAAACTAATTCGAGTTATGTTTTTAATCAATCGTCGCATCACTACAGAAATTCGCGATTAAGCTACGAACCGGCCTACAGAATAAATACAAGATTGACATTTCAACTACACCTCCGTGAAAGCAGCTTAATGAGTTTAGGCACTGGAAACTATTTGGACCCAAAGGTGCCTTAAACCAAAACACCTCACAAACATAGCACGTCAGAGGCAGGTCACAAACATTAAACGTCTCAGGCGTGTGCCAAACATTATACGTCACAGGCGTGTCACAAACATACGTCACAGGCGTGTCAAAAGCATACGTCACAGGCGTGTCACAAACATACGTCACAGGCGTGTTACATGTGTATTACAAAGAAAGCCAACGTGACGTCAAGAGGATAACATCAGAAACACCCCCCACTATTTTTCTCATTAAAAAAAAACAGAGGCTAATGAATTTAGCGGGCTAAAAGCTAACGCACTGCACAAGGCTTGCTTTCTGCTAAATTCTGCCAGTGAGAGAGAGAGAGAGAGAGAGAGAGAGAGAGAGAGAGAGAGGCTCAAACGAGAGGAAATGACGCCATGATAAAGATGGATGAATCAGTGAATCTTTAGCTAATGCAAAACTGTGGAAGACAAATTGGGAACTCTGTAAAAGAGCAGAATAGATGCTTTAGAGAGAAACAGATTAGAAGGTTTAGAGAGAAACAGAGTAAATGCTTTTAAAGAAACAGAATAGATGCTTTATAGA
>JADKLZ010001483.1:25395205-25406780 GCA_021533235.1 Biomphalaria straminea
AATTTTGTTTTAGTTTTAAATATAACATGTTTACATTCCGAGAAAACAACAATATTTTTCCAAAAGTACTAAAATAGCCAAGCGAGTTCAAAATAAGGTATTTGCGTTTTGGAAAAAGCTAATTTTAATACATACAGGGGAAACCATGCGTGGAGTATGACAATAAGTTTCATGTGAATTGTGAAGTCTATTATTTTTACAAAAATCTATAACAACTCAATCTATATTGTAGTCCATCTGGCCAAAAGTTTGTACACGTAATTTCTCTGACACCCAATCTCAAATCAAGCTGAAATTTCGGACAAATATTTCTTTTAGCTAACAACACAAGAAACCATAAATAAGTTACTATCAATTAGTTCATTCATCAACTATCGGTAATAATTTTGTTCGCAAACTACAACAATGGAAAGAAACTTGACTAGAGTGTAAGTATAATATGAGTTAGCCCACTTTATAGGTCGACGCTCAAAATTGTAAAGATCAATATACTACTAAACAATCTTCTCTAGTCATAAGCACCTCACTAGCTGAGTTATTAGCACGTCTACCATAGGAGCCGTGAGAGGCGAGT
Organism: Biomphalaria straminea; assembly: GCA_021533235.1. Classification (NCBI taxonomy): domain Eukaryota; kingdom Metazoa; phylum Mollusca; class Gastropoda; family Planorbidae; genus Biomphalaria; species Biomphalaria straminea. The sequence continues at coordinate 25,395,780 of JADKLZ010001483.1, forward strand.
TCGATTTCAGGTCGTCTCCCCCTTTTTTTTATGTCAATGTTTTTAAAAGCCAATTTCGGTATAATCCAACCATATATCAATTTCCATCTTCCCGCCCCATTTTCCCAACTGGTATACAAACTTGATAGGATTGTAGCGTATTGAGAAAGCTAAAAGCATGAAATATCGCTAAACAAAAAATAATCGTTAAAGAAATTATTAATTGCACAGCTTTATTGTTGTTGGTCTAGATCAGTGATCACAAACGGGGGTGATAGCGTCCTACGAGGGGGCGATTTTTATGAAATTGGGAGGGGGTGCCGCTGGGAGCCAAAGGGGCGGTAGTGGGCAATTGGCACAATAGAGGGCGGTAGAGGGTGCTGGGCATAAAAGGGGACGTAGAGATGATTTCTTCAAAATTAGCGCTGGCAAACTAGATATATACAAAATAGAGTTATCTTGCTTCTAATTTAAGAACAGAAACAACGTTATAAATCGAGTTCGGGGATCCCCCTTTTCTATGCTTAAATTCTTACTCTGTTGCTGTACTCCAGCGGTTCTCAACCTTTTATGCTCAGCGACCCCTTTTTACAATCGTTCTATCTGCCGCGACCCCTCTCCCCCACATATGGCAGTAGAAGAATAGACAATAATAATCCATTTTTTCGATGGTCTTAGGCGACCCCCGGCAAATGTTCAATCAATCCCAAAGGGAGTCGCGATCCACAGGTTGAGAACCTTGCTGTAATCGGAGGGTCTCTTTTGTGCTTAGTTCTTGTTCGCGTAAACGTTTATGATTTTATAAAAAAACAACAACAACTAGGTAATACGTCTTTTAGATTATAGTTTATTTTATTTACATATGCTAATACAGATATGTAAATTTTAATTTAAAGAATACGCTCATGATAATATTGAAATAGAATAATTTAACATTTTGTTAACAGTGAAATTATTGACAAATTTGATTGTGACGGAAACCTCACTCATATGGAGTTATCCATCTTTCCTAAATTTTATTCAAATTACCACCAGGTAAAAAGTATTCCAATATTCTACTTTGATTGGCAACATTTTCAAATAAGGTTATGAAACAAAGTCAACCACACGAACATCTAACAAAATCCGAAAAATAATTTAAGAATATTCATGAACAATTAAAAAAACTTTCGGTTATTTCAACAATATAAACAATATAAAAAAAAATGCTAAACAGAATATAGTTAGGTCTCCTCTTAGAAAATTGCATCGCTTTTATTTTTGGCCACAAAACACAAAAAAAAAAGACAAAAAAAAACTATAAAAAAAACAGCTTAAGTCTTATGATGCTGTTTAAAACTGAAATTAAAATTGTTAAATCTGTGACAGAAAATAGTCCTTTTTGTTAATAATGAGATATTATTTCAAAATTGTGTAGTTGTGTAGCTTGTTGCGTCTTATGGGGCACCATCAGTAGTTGGACGATACAAAAGCTTCATAAATAATATAGAATAAAGAAAATCCAGATCTAGCTACTATTCACCTTGTGAGTTATGACACAGGTAACATCTTTATTACATTATAACCCACGCTCTTTATTCCTATTTGAATCTATTTATAAGAAACTGTACATTTCAAACCCACGCCGCAAACAAACAGTTTGTGTGAAACAAATGATGAGTGACAACTCTCAGTGCACTCTGGGGTACTCTGCTTTCGTAATCGTTTTGTTAAACTCTTTAACTCTTTCTCTCCGTAATTGTTTACCACATTCTGGTGGAATCAACGTTGGTATCGTCTGTTCGGAGAGAAAGAGTTAATACGAATTTTGGAATTAATTTTATCGGTTTGCTGATGACTTAAAGAAAGTTAAAAAAAAATATAGTAGGCTTCTAACGCCAATGAACGAAACCCAGCTCCTACTACAAGGATATAAATTGAATTTCATTGTTTAAATAAGTGTTTATTTTATTGAGATATTAAATCTATTTTAAAGGGTTTTACAATCTCACATACCTTTTTTCTTGACAAACGAATGACTGTCTAAGGCCATCCAAGCCTTATCTTATCTTATATTATAATACGGACGTTACTTCAAGAAAGAAGATGATTACGTCCTACGCGTCATGCATTCAGTCACGCATTTTAACCAGTGACCTAAATTCTGTCAAGTCACTGGTTTCCCTGGCTAGCTCAGGCAACCCATTCCATGTTCTAACTAGGGAAGAAATAGCATTTGTTCAGTTTTGTCCGAGGATGGCTGCCTGGTCGTGAGGTTTGCTCGCTGGACTGTCGTTCAGATTTATCGATGGTCCAGGGTTCAAACCCTGCCCGCTCCCATCCCCCGTCGTCCTGCGGGAGGTTTGGACTAGGAGGTAAACTATCTTCAACTCTAAAGGAACATCCGAAACATGTAAAACATTTTACAAACAAACATATGGGACGAGTCTTTGCAATTCACCTAACAATGATCAATGAAGAAATAACGATTCCTTTCTAGGAATGTAATACATTTTAAAAAATTAAATGTAAATGACAATTTCTAAACATCTGTAACTGATGCTCTGAGTTGCAGGACAAAAGTAGAATTAAACATTTTTGTCTTTAGTAAAAAGAATGTTAACATAAGAGGGGCAACAGAGATATGGCTGCACTTCAACGCTCCTGTAAAGCTCTGAAAATTGGGATGGAAAATGGAATTAGTTTTAGTTTTTTTTCCCTACAAATACATGTTACAAAGTTAATGAGAAATCGATTTGATGTTGGCACAATAGAATACCTTCGCCTTACTTTTAAGCTTGACATTTCGAATATCAATGGAGCGTAGGACGCACAGTGTTTATATTAGCTTGATTTCATTCTTTAGTAAATTCGGCGATAATAATATTTATATCAAAAATAAAACAATTAGAACGGAAAATAGTAGACCGTGATAGTCATTACTTGATCGGAGAATAGGAAATGGAAGAAAAAAACGTGTCAAAACGTAATAAGTGGACTATATATATATATATATCCACATCTCTCATTAAGTAGCATTTATATCCCTTATTTCGAAATCGAAAATAAAGATTAATCATCAACAATTAATTAGCTAGTTATTATTTTTTAATTCATGTCATGTCAGATGCAATAAATAATTGTGTTAAGTTTTATTTTGATCCGTGAATGGGAAATGGAAGAAAAAAAAAGACATGTTAATACATTTTACCAGATATAGTCATTTTATATAGCTTTGTAATAACAATTAAACTTGTTTAAGAAATTATAACAATCTTTTTTTTTTTTCAGAGCTACGCTAGCTGCCCTTAGCCTCGCAAGAAACATGCCAAGTGAGCACAGCGTATGTGTCTTCCTCCTGGCCTTAGGCTGCACATCTCTGCTCCCTGCTCCGTCGTTTGCAAATGAGGCAACCAGAGAACAGATGGTCAACAGCTCCTTGGGAGTTCTGCTTAAACACTTTTCCTTGCCAGTGGCGAACTCTTCAGGGCTGACCCGGAAGCAGTTCATGCAGTTTCTTCAGTCCGCCACCTCCCACAGCGAGGACTTCCTCCTCAGCGTCCTGGGATCTTGCAAGACCTCGGATGGAAACTGCACGCGCCAGGCCGAGGTGAAGTTTCTAATGTATGTGAATCTAGATGTCTAGCCAGTGTCTTTAAATGATTTTTCTGTTTGCAACACAATCTTCTTTAAATTGTTCATGTATCGTTACGTTTTGTTGTTTGATTTTTAAGTAGTTCTAAATATAAGTGCTACATATAAAAGCTAAATATAAGTGCTCAACATATGTGCTAAATTTAAGTGCTAAATATAAGTGCTAAATTTAAGTGCTAAATAATAATATGAAATGTAATGTACTACTTTTACTTTTTCGTTCGCATTATCATATTGGAGGGCCACGGGAAATACTGTATTCCTCACTAATCTTCGGACTCGAAGACAAGCCTATATATATATATCATATGGAGGACTATATTTTAGATGAACTACGCAGTTGTTATCAGATCAGGCAGCCCTACATATTTCTTTTTAAAGTTCTAGATGGTTGTTCTTAGGCAGATTCTTGTTCGGGACTCTTTATATGGCAGCTTTAGTTAATAAGACCGGCATCCATTGGTGACACTCCACAAGGGTATGTCTCGCTAGTTGAGATATTCTCTGTTGGTATTGTTGCCCTTTAAGACCTTGCGATCTATGGGGCAAATGATGTAAAGGTCATCTTTTTCTGTGGCTCACTGTTAACGAGGATGTCATGTTGCCAGCACAACAGCCAACTACCATTACCTTTGCCCCCAACTGAAAGGTAGGTAGACTCATACCCCAGATGCTGACACTGCCACGCAACAGACCAGACCGTGGAACATATCCTCTACCAATGCAGTGTGATCAGAAACACAATCGAAGATACGGCTAGTATTGAGACAGAACTGGTGCCTGAGGGGTGGTCTCGCTTTGAAAGGAGACAGGTAGACCCTAAGGACCAGATACCTGGACCGAGATGTAAGAGATTAATCCCAGTACGGAGCCTTAGTGCATGGAGGCTTACAAATGGTGGACTCAGAGGCGCCCCGAAGAGCCCGAAATAGAAAAGACTCCTAGATCCTGGGACCCATCAGATCGGAAGACATGCACTTTAACGCTTGGCCATCGCGCCTCCTTCTAGTTGTATGGCAAGCTTATGTTAAAAAATTGTATAAATACTTATTAGTAATATTAGGTGAGACAATGGCTGATTATCAAGGCCTAAAGAAAAGATTGCATTGAGAGAAATTTTTATATTGTACCGTTCAGTGTCTATGTCTTTATGACGACTATTATCACATTGTGTACTTTAATCTGAGAACATAGCACACTGGTCTTAAAAATCTCAGTATGTGACGTTTATTCTCATCTTCATTGCGATACTAAATCGAGGATGCTTCAAGCACAGCGGTTATCTAATGAAAATGTTTAGATGTTGACTTTCGTACTGTATGCAGTGGCGTATCTAGGGGGGGTGGAAGGGTGTGTGTGTCCACATTTGAAAATCCCCCTGGGCCCCCACAGGAGTGTCCAAATGTAATTCTATGTTAAATATTACGGCATTTTCTTGTGTCATGATGCCGAATGTCAAAGGGCATGTGGCTACTAAATAGGTCAAGCCCCCTGGCCCCAAATCCTTAGCTACGACACGAACCATATGCCTATGACGTTTCTTTAAAATCCGCGTTAAAAAATGTCACCAAAAAGGTCACCAATTATATCGGCATTTTTGTGCTAGATAGTCACTATAACTATTAGCGTTTAAAATTGAAAAAGCAATATAAAAGCTATAATAATAATAATAATAGTTCTCGAGTCTACTGATCACCTGCTGTACTGGGATATGCCTATTCTGACCGACAAAACGGTAGATTTTAATCGCCCTGATCTGCTGCTTATAGATAAAAAAGAAAAAGTCGCTATTATTATCGACATTGCCGTACCTCTATATTATAATTTAAGAAAAACTGAGTTGGGAAAACAACGAAATTATGGTAACTTAGGCTTGGAGATTAAGCGTTTATGGAAGTTATCTAAAATAACAATATACCCCATTGTAATATCGACCGAGGGGATAATAACAACTGACCTCACAGATACCTTTAAAGCTCTTGGCATTCCTAGTAACATTCTCGTTGCCTGTCAGAGGGCGGTACTGCTGCAGACATCACCAGAAAATTTCTCAGTCGAAACTGATAAAGGGAATACGATGAATTTTGTCTCCCTTGAACGAAACTAGACCCTGGCTGCGCCAGAGAATGAACACTCGTTCTTTTCTAACATAATAATAGTAATAATAATAATATGAATATATTTTTAAACATTCAATTATTTTTATTTTCAACACCATTATTTCGTTTAGTGTCCAGGACTCACTGAAATCTTCAATGTCATGGCCATAGGCGAGTTTCTACCTCGAGAAAGAATCGCTGACGCCATTCCGGTGTCCATGAGCACACTCATCTCCAAGAACTGCTCAGCCGGTGTCTCAGAGGATATTTACCACTCCAAGAGTAGCAACAAACCAACTGCGGCAGAAGGTAAATGTTACGAGCGCATCATAGTGTAAATATGAAATGGTGCGAATGTGGAATGGTGCGAATGTGGAATGGTGCGAATGTGGAATGGTGCGCATGTGGAATGGTACGAATGTGGAATTGTGCGAATGTGGAATGGTGCGAATGTGGAATGGTGCGAATGTGGAATGGTACGAATGTGGAATGGTGCGAATGTGGAATGGTACGAATGTGGAATGGTGCGAATGCGTGTTGAAGGAAGAGAGAAGGGAGAACCAATATGGTGGAATAAAAACAAAATCATGTTTACAGTGTTAGTAAAAGTAAAGTTCCCCTGTGGTCTTTAGGGCAGATAATGTAAAGGTCATCTGATTCTGTGGCTTACGGTTAACGAGGGTGTCATGTGTCCAGCACAACGACCAACCGCCTTTACTTTTCATCAACTAATGTCAGGTACCCATTAAAGGTGGGTGGACTCAAGGGCGCCCAAGGATCCCGAAATTGGAAATCCCAATCTTCAGCAGGATTCGAACCCGGGATCCCCCTGTTCAGAAGCCAAGCTTTTCTTTTACCACTCAGCCCCAACAACTCTAAATTATTTACAAAACTGGTTTTGACGTTTGTTGTAGCTGAAAGAGTATCATCACGTGACATGACGTAACAGTACATCCTTGGATTTTGACGTTAAGAAAATAATTCTGCGTTATTGGGTTAAGGATGACGGGCACTAGCCTATCTAGTAGTAAGCTATTAGTTTTACTGAAGTCTTAAGTTAGAGTTAAATGAGATCGACTGATAAATAAAGTCTGTTAGTTTGTTAAGTGCAATCCACTCTGTTGACTTCATTGGCATCACATTTCTATGCAGTCTTCACATGTAGAGGGTAGACCTTTTGTTTATAGTTATAAAATCATTTTAAAATTATAGTGAAAAACAAATGCTCAGTACAATATAGAAGACATCAGTTAAAACGCTGACACTTATATTCAAAATAATTGAGGAAGGTCAATTCATAAAATATTCAACTATCTTATCTATACTATAAAAGGAAAAGAAAGGCGTATGTATGTATGTATGTATGAGCCGAATGGAAATCAAAACCGCTTGACCAATCTTGATAAAACTTGGCAGAAATGTTCCTTGTGTACTAACCTGGACCGTAGTGTATGTATTGTAGACCTATAACAAACTTAAGACCCTAAAAAAATAAAGTTGACCAACTCTATTACAGCTATGGAATTTTATAGATCTAGGCTTTGTTTACAATGTTGACATAAGAAAAGATCGAAAGGATTTAGATCTACATCTATTTTAAGAACTACAATTGCATTTATAGTTTTTTTACTTTGATACTTGAAAATACTTGAAAAGAAGGTCCATTGATTTCATTATTTAATAAAATTAATTTTCTAATTTGTGTTTCAAAGCATTTTTTTACATAATTTCGTTCCTTATAACTGCACATTCGGATTTCCATACGAACAATCTACCATTAGACAGTATTGTAATGTTACAAATCTTTCCAATGATTGCTAGGTCTAAAACTCTAATTCAACTCTACGATGATATATCTCCTCTTCGCAAAGATAGTTTAATGCTATAACATATAAAAATACTAATTATAGTCTATTCATTCCATATTTTTATCAAATTAACATTAAAATTTGTTTTTCTATAGCATTTTTCATACATTCGTTCGCTAAACCTTCGAAGCGTTGTTAAGACATATTCAAATAGTATCATTCATGAATGGGGTACATCTAATAAAAAAAAGGTCACGCATGCGCAGAGTAAAAAATGTTTGTAAAATGTTTTACATGTTTCGGAAATTCCTTTAGAGTTGAAGATAGTTATTTCCTAGTCCAAACCTCCCGCAGGACGACGGGGGATGGGAGCGGGCAGGGTTTGAACCCGGGACCATCGGTAAATCGATACGACAGTCCAGCGTGCAAACCGCTCGACCAGGCAGCCATCCTAAATGAGCTCTAGCCTCTAGATCAGTCTAGATTTAGATCTATATTCTATGTCTAACTCAAGATCTACTTTATAGCCTACTTTAACACTTGAACATACAACATTAAGTCTATTCATTTCAAATTTTAATCAAATAGATCTATATGTAGGCCTACAAGCAAATGTTTTTATTTGAAAAAAAAAATGGATTCAAGTCGAATAGCTATTTCGATATCCTCATTCATATTTCATACAATGTTTACATTAACACATTCGCTTTACTTAGAACATTATTATTTCGTTTAATAGTTTCCAAAACACTTTCAATGGCTATATCGACAGTGATACGCAAAAAAAGACCCGCGGGCCGCGGGTAAAATATGTCTAGTCTTATATAATACAGAAAAAAAAGAAGATGATTACATCCTTCATATCATGCTTTTAGACATGCATGTTAACTAATGAGTAAAATTCTGCCAAGTCACTGGTTTTCCTGGCTATCTCAGGCGGCAACCCATTCCATATTCTAATGGCACTAGGGAAGAAAGAACATTTGTACAAATTTGTCCTAGCATATTGAACGAGTAACCTGCCTTTATCTTTGTGTCTTTCTGAGTATTTTTTTAGATTTTGTTTTCGTATTTGAAGATTAAAGTTCAGTATTTTATGCATAATTGCTACTTTACTTTTGAGTCTTCTATCCTGAAGGCTTTCTAAATTCAGATTTATGTTTAAGATAGAGAGAGAGAGAGAGAGAGAGAGAGATTGGAAAAGAGAGAGAGAGATGTGGAGTAGGAATAAAGAGGAGTGTGACAGGATTAGACAGAAGATAGATAGAAGAAAAGAGAGATGGAGGGGTTATAATGGAAAGAAAGTGGAAACGGGAAAGAGAGAGGGAGAGAGGGAGGGGTATTCGTTTAAAGTTTTTAAGATAGTTATAGGAACCTATGTTTCTGTATTAACTGAATTTTGGAGGGTCATTTGACACCAAATACTTTCACACCATGATATTGTGAGGGAATATTGATATTTTATTTTACCTTTATACATGAAGAGTTCGTTCATTCAAATCGACTTTTAATTCTTGGCAACTCAACTTGGTGAAAATTGCGACATCTGTATTGACTTATTGTGTTGATTTAACGTGTAAAATGAAACTAGCTCATGGAAATATGTTACCGTTATTAAATCATTAAGGCGTTGGGAGAGTGTCGAGGCAATAATGTAGCATTGACGCTTGTAATGCATGAATAAAGGCCAGACAAGCTGAAACGAACAAATAGAAAAGAGTATTTCTATGACGGTAATTGCTTGGTACCCAGGAGAAGTGCAGGGATATGGTTTCGCTAACTGTTACTGCACCATTACGACGAAAGCCACAAGGCAGATGAGATGAATTGCATAAAAAAAGTTAAGCTTCCCTTTGAGACCTTGTAGATGACATACAAGCATATTAATAAACATTCCTACTAGGATTCGAACCCAGTACTCTATCACTTAACCAATGTGCCTCCCCTTGATCCCATTCTGAAGTATCAGTAGGAAAATACATTTTCTTGATGCTTTGTTTTTGTGTCTTATTTTTGGTATTTATTATTCTATTTCTCGGTGATCATCACCCAGGGGCGTAGCTAGAAATTTTCCATCGTCTGGGGGGCATTGGGGGTTTGACCTCTTTTAGGGCCCCTGCATTTTGCGTAATATTTACTTTTTAATGTAAAAAAACAACAACACTAAATTGGGGGCGCCCCTCAAGTGGGGTCCGGGGGGATTTTCATCTGTTTCTATGGCCAACGGTTAACCAGCAGGGTTTCACGTGGTCAGAACACGATCAACCACCTTTACTTTCTCCAACCAAAGTCAGGTACCCGTTATAGTTGGATGGACTCAGGGGGCGCCCTAAAAAAAAAACCCCGAAATGATAAAACCCAGTCTTCACCGAGATTCAAACCCAATTCCTCAGGTGTGTAAGCTAAGCGATTAACCACTTAGCAACCGCCCCCCGAGGAATTGCATGGTGACAATAAGTGCGAATGTGTTCAGTAAAGAGAGATTATCGCCAGTAAACACTTACTCAGAACGTTGAGAAGAACCGAACAGAGCGTTGACTTGATGTTAGCACAAGAAGTAGAAAAGATCAACAGGACAAACAAAGAGTATAAACCAAGTTCTTCGTTCATGGCAATAGCCCATTGGATGTGCCAAGAGAAAAAGGTGACGGGTGTTCTCTGTGAGATGGGAGAACAGGAAAGGCTGGGAGAAATGTTTGATATTGAAACAGGGTAAATAACTTCTACATTATTGAGAGATAGTTGTACGAGCGGAGTGTGTCCCCTTAGTCATGCTTTATTTTTTTTTAAAGAGTTTTTATATTTTTGCTTATTAACTCAGTCGATCACATTCTTTTCAACGCTTTCTCTTGACAAGCATTCAGCTCTCTTTTTTACCATCTTTTGGACACTATTTATCACTCACCCTCTCTCTACATTCTCTCATTGTATTCCCTCTCTCTACTCTACAGTAAGGTAGTTCCTCTTTTAGACCTTGTGGTCTCATAGGGCAGATGATGCTAGGGTCATCTGTTTCTGTGGGCAACGGTTAACGAGGGTGTCACGTGGCCAGCAAAACGGCCAGCCACCGTTACTTTCCCCCCAAAATAATGTCAGGTACCCATTAGAGCTAGGTGGACTCAGAGGCGCCCAAAGATCCCGGAAAAAAAAATCAGTCTTCACATGGATTCAAACCCAGGATTCTTTGGTACAGAAACCTAGTGCTTTGCCACTAGACCACCGTGCCTCCCATATACATATTTATATAAGTATATCAATGAACAAACCAACTAGGATTCGAAGCTAAGCACTTTACCACTCTGCCACCGTGCCTCCCCACACTGAATTGTAACTTTACAGTATAAGTAGGAAATGCATTTGTTTAATGCTTTGTGTTCATGTTCCATTTTTGGTAATTTGGTATTTATTGTTTTATTTTTCTATCTCTCAGTGATTATCACCCAGAAGCGTATCTAGGAATTTTCTATCGTCTGGGGACCAGG